>PVJC01039549.1:0-16184 GCA_004026665.1 Murina feae | reverse complement strand
CAAAGGGCCTGGGCAGCCACCAAGCAGGCCGAGACCCCCCCCTGCCGCCTCTTACCCGCTTCCCGGTGCCCTCCAACCCTGCCGCCTGTTTCCCATCACGGGTCCTGGGTCCTGCGCTGTCCCGCCCTGCAGCCGCTCTGTGCACTCGGGAGGTCCCTCAGCCTGGCCTGTGCCCTCTCGCAGTCTGGGACCCCTCGGGAGATGTCCACCTGCTGGCGTGCCTGACCAGCCTGGGTGAGGGGCTTTAAGGCTGCCCACAGCTCCCATTGACCCAACGTCCCAGCAAGGCCGGCTGGACACAGGTTCTGGAGTTTTTTCTCCTATAATTGATACACTGTTCCTTTAAGGTGGCCTTCTAACTGCTAACGAAGCCTCCTCTGCCTCACCTCGCAGCGTCTATAATGAAACAATTGTTACTTTTACTGGTTAGGCCGGAGCTGCTCTTTCCTTCAGCTCCGGAGGATTCTATGATTGTTACAATGTTTCAAAACTGCTAGAGGCAGTTTAATCGGAGCTGAGCTGAGGTGCGCAGCTTCACTTTCCCTCCTGCCGCAATGGAAAGGGCTGTTTACTCAGGTCCGTGAGTGGCGGCCGCCATGTTGGCTGGGCTAATTTGCATACAGCCGCTCTGATTGGCTGGTGAGCGTGGCTTACCCTGTCTCGGAGAAACGGTTAATTTTAATATTTCGCTTTTATTAGTTTAGATTAACCTTGCCTGCATATTGAAACATCATTTCTATACTACCTATACCAAACTTTGGGGTCGATGCTACCAACAGTCAAAGGTGCTATTACTAGTTTATCTTTGCTTTCCTGTATTAGTTTTGTTAGAGTTCTACCTGGGGTAAAAATATAGAAAATATAAAGAACTGTTAATGGTCAGTAAAGATTTACTAATAAAAAGTCCCTGATTATAAGAGCAATTCAGTCAGAATTAAATATAAATAAGACCTCATCTACTACTTGTGCAAATTTTCTATGAACAATATTAACAAGATAAAATTTTTCTAATATCTGCATTTTAATTTTGGACACAGTTAGTAGTTTAAGGTTAGGTGACATGAGCATATAGGGGCTGGAGATGGAGCCTGCAACTAGAGTACTTATCCCTGAGTGGAATCAAACCTGGTGCTCTTCAGTTCGTGGGCCAGTGCTCTATTCACTGAGCCAAACCAGCTAGGGCTAAAACAAAGACATTTAAAAAAGAATATGCTTTAAAGATTTTGCTTCATTAAACCTTTAATTTTGTGTGTATTCTGATTTGGAAAAAACCTGAATCTAGGCATTCTGTGTGACACATAGCATCATAGGTCAAGCTATTTAAGCTATAGGTTAGCAGTTCCTCATTTCTTTGGACCTAATGTAAGATATTCTAAAACCTGTCAGAGTAGTTTCTCAGAACATACCAGCAGGCTCTCTCTCTCTCTTTTCTTTTTCTTTTTTCTTCATTCATACAAAAAAAAAAAATGTGGTTCTGAGCTGAAGAAATACCGGGAAACATGAAGTCAAGGAATTAAACAAAATGTTTCAGGAGACCATATTGGAGGTCAGGAAAAGTTATTACACTTCTAAATACAAAGAACTAAGTGAGTTTGATCATTTGTATGCTTTATGAATGCAATATGATCTAACCGTTTTGTAATTTTCCTGAAAGTGGCTCAGTTAATTTATGCTGACAGGATGCCAAAGTCAAGTATGCAATATACAGACACAATTCTCACTGAGCTTTGGTATTCCCCTACATTTTATCATTTCAAATGTTTCTTTTAACATTTATTGAAAATTGATTTTCCTACTGTAAAGTAACAGATTATATTCTTCAAGAAGAAAACAAGCAACTTTGAACTCTTAGCTGAAACTCATTATGTATTTTGATTTTTGTTTCAAAATGGTAAATTCCTTCTGCCTTCCCCACATAGCAATTAATGCCATTATCTGTTGCTCTGTCATAATACAATGAAACCAACCTGTAAATTATCATCCAAACACTCTAAAACTGCAAAGTGGGTGCCTGCAGTAAAGTATAATTTATTGATTAAAATTTTAATTCTTGTATCCTACTGATGAATATGAGATGAACTCATTCATTCTACTGATGATATTCATCCTACTTAAAAATGCTATCCTTTGTTCCACTCAGATGTCAAACCCTGCATGAAGGATATCATATTGAACTGAAAAAAAAAATCTAAGAATGGAGATGATTTCAATAAATACAGCATTGTAATTTTTGCACATTTTCCTTTGTCAATACTTTGTACGAATATTTTGAGTTAAAAATCAAAAACTGTCAATTTTAATAAGAATAAACCTGAATGTACAATTAACATCACAAGGATATAGTGAAAAGCCCTCTGTCTAAGAACTAAGCATTGCAAAACTTAAAAGTCACGTATAGTGCCCTTTAATTGTATATTTAAGTATATAAAGACACAGATAATATAATCTTCAAAAATGAAAATTTTAATCAATAAGTTGTACTTTACAACAGGCAATTTTAGAAAGTTTGGATGATAATTCACAGGTTGACTTTAATAGGATTATGAAAGAGCAACAGATAATGACATTAAATTAATCTTTTTTAACCATAGGCTATGGGAAGGAAGAATAATGCCGATAATATTACTTGTGCAAAGGATTTAGCTGGTTAACATACATACTAAGGAGGAGATTCGACCACATGGCCAAGGATCTGTACAGACCATGATATACAGACGATGAATTGTAGAATTGTATACCTGAAACCTGTGTAATTTTATTAACCAATGTCATCACAATGAATTCAATAAAAAAATAATAAAAGCATGGTACTATCGACTAGGCAGAATTTAGCAAGCATAAATTTAATAGCAGAATCAGCACAAAACCCTAGAGCTGGCTTTTAGAATCTCTCTTTTTTTTTTTTTTTTTTTTTGCAGATGAATGTAGAGAAACAATAGTTAGATATCACTGCCCACAGCACAATGATGTGGCCTAGTTTTAAAAAAGAAAAAATTTACACACACACACACACACACACACACACACGTGCTACAGCTCTAAGCAAAAACTCTGGTTATACACAGACCTACTAACCTTATTTACAAATGAGAAAAGTAATTTCTCATTTGTATCGTGTCCTATATTTTTCTACCTCTCTCTCTCTCCCTCTTTCTCTATGACCTTGTCTTCCTACCATTCTCATTATCACAAGGTAATGTGCAACAGTGTCAGACGTCATCCCTTCACAAAGCAATATCTAAAACTTGAAAGAGGGCATATTTTTTAATGCTGCTTTTAAAATGTCAAATGTTATTCATGGAATACCTTGAAGGAAAGCTATTTTATTCAAGATTCTAAACTTATTAAATGTCAGATGTTTTGCCTTTAGATTGCGAGGTCAAATTAAGTATTCACACATTTCAAAGAGCTAAGATATCCACAAAAGTAGAACCACAAAATATCAGTCATCATTGAAATATTTGTTTGTACATCATTGGTAAAAAAGTAAATCAAGTATGTTCTATATCATTTTCAGTGTAGGTAAGAAGAAAAAATGTTTGTAAACTAATTTTCTCCAAAAGGAAACTTTAATAAATACAAAACTCATTACATTTTTCTGGGAAAATACTTCCTTGGTCAATGAAGCTTGAGGAATATAATTCGTACTTATTTATTTAGAATCTTGGTAGCACTGCTTCAAAAAGCATTTTAATGTTTATAACTCACAGAAATAGTGTCTGTATGTATGATAATTGTTAGCAACATTTTGCTTCAAATCATGACATAATTTTCTTTTCTATTTAAGAGCAACATTTCTACAAATCCATGAATTCAAATATAAAATCTTCATAGAATCATGATGATTCACTAAATGTTGCATGTTTTCCACCTTTAGTAAATATTTGACCAACTGGTTTTGTGAGAGGCTATAGAAGACAATCATAACCGGATTGAAGATATGAATGCATATTAATAAATAACCTATTAAAATCACCTAGATTAAAAAAATAATATGTAAGTGGTTAGTGGACTAGACTATGCAGCAAATAACTTCTATTTCACCAATATTTTTAAAAACTCAATGTACCAAACACCCATTCATAATCTATTCTGGAGACACTTAATTTTTAAAAGAAAAATAGGAAAATTAAAATACATATTTTTCTCTCTTGGGTCAATTTAAATACTTTATATTTTCTCTCAACTATCTATCTATATATAAAAGGCCTAAGCGACCAAATGACTGGACAACCAGTCGACTGGTCAATATGATATGCATTAACCACAAGGGGCAGGCGCTCAATGCTGACCAATGGGTGCCAGGCGCAGGCTCATGGCTGCTGTTGTGGTGCGAACCTCTCTGGATCTCAGCTGACTGGGGGCGAGCCCATGGCAGGCGCAGCAGAGCCAGGATGAGCAGGAGAGGCAGGTAGCGTTGGACTTATGGTTTTGGCCTTATCCCTGCAGGCTACACTGAGAGACCCCATCATGCATGAATCCATGCACCAGGCCTCTAGTAAATAATAAAAGGAAACTAGACAAAAACCCTAGGAGTGAAAAATCGAATTTCTGAAATTAAAAACTTACTGGGTATACTTAGCTGAATGGGCCTGACAGAAGAAAGACTAAATAAGTTTGATGGTAGAACAACAGAAATGATACAAGATGAAGAATAGAAAAAAGCCATATTGCAAATAACAATAATATCTGAGGCTTCCAGTGAGGAGACAGAAGGAAGCTAGGTAGTCAGGAATTGGGACTATGGGGGCAGAGATAGGAGACTTAGACTCAAGTGAGCAAAATTACTAGGACAACCCAACTGAATGGAAGGAAGGTCATGTGAGAAACATGAATTTTAAAATGTGTGGATGTTGCTAAGATAGACAGCTTACGTTTTAAAAATAGTTTATGTTGATCATTATATTCCACAAATTAGTGAGATCATGTGATATTTATCTTTCTCTGACTGGCTCACTTCGCTTAGCACAATGCTCTCAAGTTCCATCCATGCTGTTGCAAATTGTAAGAATTCCTTCTTTTTTACTACAGCATAGTATTCCATTATGCAGATGTGCCACTGCTTTTTAATCCACTCATCTGCTGATGGGATGGCTACTTAAGTTGTTTCCAAATCTTAGCTATGGTGAATTGCACTGCTATGGACATGGGGTGCCTATATTTTTTCTGATTGGGGTTTCTAGTTTCTTGTGATATATTCCTAGAAGTGGGATCACTGGGTCAAATGGAAGTTCCATTTTTAGTTTTTGGAGGAAACTCCATACTGTTCTTCACAGTGTCTGCACCCCACCAGTCTGCATTCCCACCAGCAGTGCAGAAGGGTTCCTTTTTATCTGCATCCTCACCAGCACTTGTCATTTGTTAATTTGTTGATGATAGCCATTCTGACAGGTGTGAGATGGTACCTCATTGTTGTTTTGATTTGCATCTTTCGGAAAATTAGTGACTTTGAGCATGTTTTCATATGTCTCTTGGCCTTCCTTATGTTGTCTTTCAAAAAGTATCTATTTAGGTTCATTGCAAATTTTTTTATTGGGTTGTTCATCTTCCTTTTGTTAAATTGTATGAGTTCCCAGCAAATGTTATGGGTGATAACATTGGCAAATATGTTCTCCCATGCAGTGGTTATCTGGTTGTTTTGTTGATGGTTTCTTACAGAAGTTTTTTATTTTGATGTAGTCCCGTGTGTTTATTTTCTCTTTAGTTTTCATTGCCCAAGGAGCTGTATTGGTGAAGATATTGCTTGGGCATATATCTGAGATTTTGCTGCCTATGGATTCAAGAAAATACCAATGGAAAAACTAAATGTTTCAATAATAAAATTTAAAAGTATTCATTTAAGATCATACTGGAAGTGGTAAAAAATAATGATTTTAAAGCTATAAATAATAAGATGTTTAATAAAATGTACTTTTATGTCAAAAAAGAAAATAAAAATTTTAAAGATATCATGAGTAATCCCAAATACTTAGGAGAGAAAATTTTAGATAAATGTAAAAAACAAATAAACATGAAAACATGCAAATAAACCCAAAGAAGGCCATACCCAGGCACCCAATAGTTAAGATATTTAACAACAGAGATAAACATGTGATACCAGGAAAAAGATAATGACATATAACATAGGATGAAACAACAATCCAGTTAATGAGCAATTTAAGAATAATGGAAGCAAGAAGACAGTGGACATTTTAAACTGATGAAAGAAAAAAGTCAACCCATCACTCTAATTCAGTGATAATATAATTCATGACTAAAGGCAAAGTAAGGTCAATTTTTGGTAAAAAGAAAATGAAGAACTGACTAAATGAAAGCTAAAAGAAATTGCCCTAGCTGAAAGGGGAATGATACCAGATGGCCTCCTGAATCTGCAGAGAAAAAAAACAAACAAACAAAAACACATAAGAAATGCTAAACATATTAGGAGAAACAGGAACCCTTCTTTATTGAGATTTATTTTTTAGTAAACCATGTCAATTATCACATTCTCTTGCAAGTTTTATTATGTAAACTTCTGTTACATGTAATGATCTAAACTAATAAAAGCGTAATATTGAAATTGACCATCCCTTCAGGATGCCTAAGCCACGGCCACCAGTCAATGAGAGCGACTGTATGCAAATTAACCCAGCCAACATGAAGGCCGCCGCTCACAAACCTGAGTAAACAGCAGCTTCCATTGCAGCAGGAGTGAAACTGAAACTGTTTGCGGCCGGCTCCGCTTATCCTGGCTCCAGGCAAAACATGTTTGCAACAAAGTATCAATCATAGAAGTGTCCGCAGCTGGAGGAAACAGCAGGCTTGGCCTGACTACTAAGGGTAACAGTGTCTCATTATAGAATCCGCGAGCTGAAGCAGAGAGGAGGTTTCGTTACTAGGCCTCAGCTTAAAGGAACAGTGCATCAATTATAGAAGATAAACAAACCCCAGAAACCTGCGTCCAGCCAGCCTTGCTGGGATATTGGGTCAATGGGAGCTGTGGGCAGCCTGAAAGCCTGAAAGCACCCCTCAGCCCGTCACCCATGCTGGCCACACCCCAATGGGGTGAGGGTAGTTACTGGGGGGCTTGGTCAGCCTGAAACAGCCTTCTATTGAAGCCCCTTACACGTCCAGCGTGGTTCAGGATTCCTATTCAGGGTTCGAGTTCTGAAGGAGGCCGCACACAAAATGAAGACAGAGAGACTGGAAGAGAATCAATTTGGAAACTGGGGGACCAGGCGTGGCATCTTTCCTCTACCAGGGTAGATTGCCCACTGATGCCTGAGTCTCACCAGCCTTTTATTGAGTCTGAGAAAACAACAATATCCTTAGGCAGGAAATTCCAAGGAAGAATTTTACATGTAATTAACAGTTGGAGATTTGCTGTAATTAACAATGTTTCAACTTAAACAATGGGTGCATAGCTCTGACCTTTCCGAGCAACCAAAGTAGGTTAAAAACAATCAGTTTCTAGCATAAAAACAATCAGTTTCTGGCAGCCTTCAGCCCCTGACCCAGGCTGGCCACAACCCCATGGGGTGAGGGTTCCCACTGGGTGGCTTTGCCAGCCTGCAAAGAGCCATCAGCCCCTCACCTGGGCTGGTCAGGCACGCCAGCAAGGTGGACATCCTCAGACTGTGAGAGGGCACAGGCCAGGCTGAGGGACCTCCTGAGTGCACAAATTTTTGTGCACCGGGCCCCTAGTTGTAATATAAATACTGCTTTACTTTTGACAATTTTTAAGACTATGATCTAAACTGAATTAGAGCACAGAATAAATGGAATACTGTCCAAATAATTTATGAAGTGTGCAATAAAAATGTTAAAAATAATAATATACTTAATGTATATCTCTTATAGACCACATAAAAGTGGGCTTTATTTTCTATGTCTATTCTCAAAATGCCTTATTTTTTAAAATCCTCATTTGAGGACATTTTTGATTGATATTTAGAGAAAATGGGAGAGAGAGAGAAAGACAGAGAGAAATATTGATGTGAGAGAGCACATAGATTGGTTGCCTCCTGAATGAGCTAGGGAGGAGTCTTCAACTAAGGTACGTACCCTTGACTGGAATTGAACTGGGGACCCTTTGGTCCACAGGCCTATGCTTTATCCACTAGCCAAACCAGCTAGGGCTCAAAATGCCTTATGATCAGAATGTGTAGCTCATTATTATATGCATGTAAAACATACACATATATGTGTAATTATTGATATGTTTGATTTATTCCTATTATTTTAATTTTGTTTTAAAATGTTCTCCTATTTTTCCATTGCTGGTATTCTCTGCCTGCCTTTTCCAGTCTGTTTTTGATTATTTGAATTTGAAAGTAGAACTTTAGTGTGCATGCTGTATTTTTGTAATACTATAGGGTTTATAGCTTATATTTTCAAAGGTCTCACATCCAAAGATATTATGTATTAAATTAAATCAAATTATTTTTGTTTAATGTGCACAATCATGTACAAAATGTGAGAGAAATGTATATTCCATAGCAACATTCATTAAATTTATCTTAATTTTTCCCATCAATATTCTATACCCACTTTTTTTCTTTTATATTTTCCTTATATGTGAAAAAAATCTTCAAATTTTTGCCTTTTTCTTTCCTTTTTTTCACCTTTAATCTATTTATTACTTCCACTTCTCCTGATTCTACCTCATAGAATCCCCCAAAATTTTGCACTTAAATGATTCTCCTGGAGTGGATTATATACAGTGAGGGAAGATATAATAGGTGGAGGGCAACAACTTAATCATACATTAGTTATTTTGCTTTCAGGTCTAATGAACATTTAAATAAAAATTATGTTAAAATGTTCAGATGTAGCTAGCTTCAGTTTGTATTGCCCTTCTCTTTATTTGTATTTCCCATCGCCCATTTTAAATCTTCATTATCTTAATTAGTATAGTTAAATAACTACACTAGTTATTTCGCAATGCTATGTCACTAGCTCTAGATTGTGGGTGCTTACATTCAAATACAATTTATCATTTATGAAGTATGTAAACTTCGGGAAGTAATTTAACCATTTTTTGTTGTTTTCTAATGTTTATAATGAGGATAAGATGATCTCACTCACATATGGAATCTAAAGAACAACATAAACTGATGAACAAAAATAGATCCAGAGACATAGAAGCATCACACAGACTGTCAAAATTTAGAAGGAAAGCAGGGGAGGGTGATTGGGTGGGAAGAGATCAACTAATGAACTTGTATGCATATATGAAACCCCATGAACACAGACAATAGGGTGGTGAAGGCCTGGGGTGAGGTGTGGGGAGGTCAATGGGGGCGGGGGGGGAAATGGGACATATGCAATACTTTCAGCAATTAAGATTAAAAACATAAATAAAATGAGGATAAGAATAGTAACTTAGTCTTACAGTTATATACCCTAAATTAATCCATGTAAAGTGTTTAGAAGGGTGAGTAATTTTTACTGTTCAGCAATAGGTATTTCATTGAATTAAAATCCATCTTTTAATTTTTTTTAAACAATCTAGTTTTCTCAGTTCTAAAGTTTCCCTTGACTTTTACTATATCTCAGTTCATTTGCAAGCTTTCCTTATTGCTTCCTCGGCTTATTGTCTCTTCACAGCAGCAAAATTATTTTATATTGATTTGAGCATGACAGTCTCCTGAAATTTCATCCTGCAATCCTTCATCCAAATGATTCTGTTTTAGAAATATGTTTTTTCTGGGTCTCTTATATTCATTTACCCTTAGCTTTTATGTATTACATTTTTCTAATTAACTTTCTTCTAATCTCATTACTAATTCTGTAAAATAGTAAGATATATCCAAGTAATTATACCATAACTCATTTTGAATTATAGAGCATGTAATACAAGACAATAATATAATGCTGGGATTACACTGACAAATGTGTACAAGATAGAAGGTGCATGTAGAAAAGAAAATCTGTACTAATCTCTTTGTATCATAAAATTCTTATTTTCATATTGTATGTGACTGGACATTTAAATCAACCTTGGAGAAGCAGCTTAGCTCAAGTCTGTCTGCAATATTTCTTAAATCATTTTCTTACCTTGATAGCAGATTTGAGTACCTCCTAGAGTAATGCCTATTATACATCAGTTCAACCACTGTTCCATTCACTTGTGTCTTGTTTCTATCCTCAGTTCATGGGTCTTTTATGCTCTACATAAGCAGAGCATGTACAAAATACTGACACATAACTTCTACTGCTGTTGAGTTACTCTTCTATAATCCATAAATCATAAGCTGTCTACAGTCCCTTGCCTGAAAAATAAACTTATACTCCACACATTGTAGTTTATTGCTATATATTCCCTAATGCACAATTTTAATCAGTTTTGCATTAACTGATTAGGCAGAGTCATTTCCTTTTATTACAACAACATTTTCATTAGTAAAATTATGGGAGCATTTGAGGTGGTGAAGAAAGCACTTCTCTGCATCACAGTAATGTAGGAGGCCAGATTTTCTATATAGAAGATAGACTGTACATTAGAGTCAGTGGACAAATAGTAGGAGCAGCATGAAGAGCCTTCTTACCTATCTGATGTGATCCCTCTTCATAGACTAAAACTTGGATATGTCAAAAGCAAATATGTAAGTTAAGTTCATCTCAATCTGCTTCCATCTGTTTTTTAATTAGTATCAGTTCCTCCAAAATTTTTGTATCACTTACAAGTTTTAGCTTTCTATGCTATTGAGAATGTTTGTCTTTTTCTGTATTTGTACATTTTTTAATAAAAATTCAGTAGTGGATGAGTTATATTCATTTTAAACATGGGAAGAATGCTTTCAGGATTTTAAAGTTTTGATAATTACCTATTCAATTAAGTAGTACAAATTATTGATTAAAAAAATCCATGTCAGATCAAGGTAACCTCATTCATTCATTCTTACAACTAACAGTTGAAATACCTACCATATACCAGGCATGTCTTCATTTTTATGATGAACTGAGAAAACATTTTTACCCCCATGGGTTTGATATTTATTGAGGAATCAGACAACTTTTAAATCACACAAAAGAAAAAATTAATTCAGATAAGTACAACAAAAGAGAATGGTTGATGATAGCAATTATGGAATGGACATGATTTGGTTTAGGATCTCAGGATAGTAATAATAAACTGACATCTAAAAGGTAAATAGAAGCAAATTAGCACAAGTATTGATGGACAAAGGTCTGGGGATGGAATGGAGCATGGTCAACTAAAAACTGATAGATGGAAAATCAGGAGAATTATTGCTTGGCAAAGAAAAATGAATATGTGTTTAAAGACTTGAAGAGTCTTATTGGCTTAGGTTAAATGCTTTATTTTTTATTTTATTTTAAGAGAAACACATGTCATGACATGGCATAAGCCAAAATAGTAGAATTTAAGTATTTATATTATTACATTGTACTTTCCAATATACTAACCACTGTATAGGCAAAAAAAGTTACACTAGTCATTTTCAACAGTTCAATGACAGAAGGTTCTGTTAGACAGTTTTAATCTAGAGAATGCAAAGTGCATCTTAGGTATAATGAACCTAGCAGCAAAGGTGTGTTGTTTAGGTAAGAGACAGTAGGAGTTGGTAGGTGAATAAGTTAATAACAAAATACAACCAACTAAGTAGCTTAAATAGCCACAAACTTAAGTCTCCCATGGTTTTGAAAGCTAGAATTCTGAAATCAAGGGCTATGAAATCAAGAGAGATCTAAAGTCTCTATGGGAATATCTGCTCCAGGTCTTTCTCTTAGCTTCCAGGTCACCTGTCTTGGCTTACAGACACATCATTCCAATCTCTACCACTATCATCACATTGCCTCTTCTTTGGTGTCTATGCATCTATTGATAAATTCAGAGTTTAACAATGTAATATCAAATATGAAGATATACAGGACATTCTCTGGTATATAAAGAAATATGAAATAATACACTGATAGTGTGTAGGTATTATAGAGATATTTCAAGCCCATCTCTTTTTGCTTTAGTAAATATATATCTTCTACTCAGCTAGAAACACGGATATACTTGCTAGGGCCAATGTAAGTTTTAGAAATAATGAGATTTTGTCCATAAGATGCAACATAGCTTCTACTCCTTTGTTTTGTATCCAATCCTTAAACTATAACAATATATGTCTCATCTAGACATCATCTTTCACATGACATCCCTCATCAAATTCTGAAAATTTAATCTGGAGACCCAGTGTGCACTGGGCTTAAAAACTGAAAAAAGAGTAATAGCATATTGACTCTAATGTATAGTGCAATGAGATGGGTATGGTTGAGATATTTGGGCTACCCTGCTTTGCATTCAATAATCTGCCTAAGACATATCTATACATCTGTATAATTCCAAAGAAAACAAATAAAATGAAAGAAATAAATCTCTGCAATGCTTTCAATATCTGTAAATAATATGGAGCAACCTGGAGTGTAGTAAAGTGTTCTATTTTATGAAGACTGTTATGTGAACAGTCACTACTATTCATTTGCTCAATTTATTATTTAACAAATATTTATAAAACAACTATCATGTGCCATGCACAGGTTTATCCAGTGCTTTCCTCATGGGCCTGCTGATCACATGGGCTTTTTAAAAAATAACTTTCAGTTTATGGTAGAGTCACATTCTATTGCAAATTTGCATTTTACTTTTTAATTTCTAATTAAATGCGTTATATGTTCAAAATATATGAATTTTTTGTTCCTTGCTCATGATATATTTATTTAATTCTTACACAAACCCATTTGATAAAGAGTATTATAATCTTATTTAGCAATGGGCAAACATGTTCCGAATTGATTTCCTGAATGCTGATAAGAAGTAAAGCAGAGGGTAGATGCACTATGGATTTATTCTTAGGTGCCTGTGAAATGTCTTGTTTTTGATCTGCTCTAATTCTTACTCTATCTTGGATAGACTCCAACTTTTGTTGGAATCTATAATTCCCCCATGTGTGTGTGCAGTGTCTGCTTCCCTGTTTTAACACTTGGCACCAATCTGCCTGTGTTTACTTAGTTTTCAGACTTTGAATGGACTGTCCCCTTACTCCTCATTCCTTTTCTTGTCGCTGATGCTCATTTGCATGGCCACATTATGCCACCGTCCTATGAAGTTCTGTTGAAAACGGTTGAAGGCACGATGAACATTCAGCTTTTATAGATCGCTTGGGACATTTGCTATGATGAAAAGGGGTCAAAAGAGTCAAATATATGATGACAGAAGATTTGACTTTGGGTGGTGGGCACACAATACAATATACAGAGGATGCATCATAGAATTATACATTTTGAAACCTATATAATTTTATTAACCAACTAGAGGCTTGGTACATGAAAATTCGTGCACTTGGGGGGTCCCTCAGCCTGGCCTGTGCCCTCTCCCAGTCAGGGAACCCTCAGGGCATGTCCAAATGACGGCTTAGGCCCACTCCTATGGAGAGGCAGTCTGGCCTCTCTCTGCGAGAGGTGATTGGTGGTGGGTCTATCAGGGGACTGCGAATGGCTAGCTCTGCCCTGAATCACCCCCCTCACTGCCACGGTTGCCAGTGGCCTCCCTCTGAGGGAGGCAACCCCAATGGGCCTATCTGGGGACAGTGAGTGGCCAGCCCTGCCTGAATTGCCCCACCACTGCTGCTGTCCAGGGCCTCCCTCTGCATGAGACGACCAGGTAGGCAATCAGGGGATGGTGCTGGCCTCCATCACTCTGCTCCTGGTTGCCTCCACCCCCTCACTCCATCGCTGTTCCTTCCCTCTGCCTGCTGGCACATGCCTTGGCTGGTCTGGCTCCACCTGCTTGTCAGCTCCTCCCCCACCCCACTGCCCCCGCCCCACCAACCAGTTGTTCTGCCATTTGGTCGATTCGCATATTATGCTTTTATGATATAGGATGCCACCCCAGTAAATTTAAGGGCAAAATCTACAAAATGCCAAAGAAGAAAATGTTGCATCCTATAGAATATTCAGTTTAATAAAGGTAACTTTTAAACCAAACACAATGAATATGGCAGAATTAAAACAGGCATGTACTTTAGAAGTTACATTGCCATGCTTTCTAATTAGTACTACTTCTACTCTCTGTAGCACACAGTTTGGACCTATGCTGCTTATTGAGTTATTTCCCTTTGCTTCCCTAAGTTACAAATAATGTGAGACCTTTAACTTAACTGTATACCTAAAATGGTGCGAGATAACTGTGAAAGGCTCAATAAGTATTTGTTGATTAGCACAACTAAATGATGATGAGATATATAGTTTATTCTTTGGAACCAAGTTTTCATAACAGAAGAATGCCATCATTAAATATTAAGTAAACATTCAGAAATCAAAGAGTATTTTTAATGAGATCCACAACTTCAGATTTGAATTTCACATATAAATGACAACATCATTTTTTGGCACATCCTGTTGACTTGCAACTATCAAAAGTTATATAATAAGTTATGTAAGATGCACATGTTTAAAAAATAAGACTTTGGAAGTCATCAGTGAAGAAATTTAAATGCCTGCTTTATCATAGTATTTAGAACATTAGAATAATACTTTCACATTATGACAATGTAAAACACATCTTTCATGACAAGTATAAACCAAAGAGCAGTAGCTCTAGTCATAGTTATCAAAATGCCATGAAATTTGTAAATGAGAAGACTTGTCAAAAGTATGTCTCATGGTCTGTTTGAACACAGCTGCAGCTGGGATTTTCAAGCTGACCCCATCTGGGCAGGACTATGATGCTTATGAAAGATTCTCAACAGGACCCAAATGACCCACAGATTAGGTCAGAAGAAGGACAGATGGTACAGTAAGTGAACAAGACAATGATTATCAATTATGAAAATACTCCCATGATTTCCTAAAAATACCTAGTATCTGAATTTAATTCCCCATAATTAAGAACTTGCTTGGGATTTTGAGGAAAAGGAAGTGTGTGTGAATGTCAAGGTTGGAAAGTTATTTTTTTTTAACATTTTAAGAGACGATGGTCGTTTTCCTGACTTTAGAATCTAACTTTAGAAGCATGAAGAATCATCAGAAAATCCCCCTAGAAGTCCACTGTTTAGTCTCTGCTTGCAACTAAAATTTGGTTTTAAATTAATTGCAAACTATACACATATCTTAATATTTCAGAGATCATTCCCATTAAAAAATGTGCAAAATTAAATCTCTAAATTTTACATTTTGTAAATATTTTTGGTATCAAAGAATTTGAATTATTAAGCCCATGTTATAAATGAAATACACAAAATATTGCATATAATGATATAACTTTTACATTAAGAGCAACTTACATTATAAATAAATATTTATATATAATTTGCATTTTATTTGCCAAAAATTACAAGAGATGAAAAAATTATACTTCAGGATTTTTTTTGATTATACAGTACAAGCTTATTTGTTAGAAGCAAATGGAATTTACCTAGAAAATCGCTGTAGTTTTCATATATTATTAGCACAATTCAAAATGTTGGACATTTTCAATTTAAAATATTTCCCTTGAATTCCATCTTATATGTAGATTGTTCTATATAATTACACTCTGATAATTTCAGAATTACTAAAATAAATGCCATAATATATAACATCTTTCATATTTTTACACATGCCTATGAAATGGTTTTATAGCATTCACTGAATTTATACACTGTAATACCTTATTTGTATAACCTTTTGAGTCATCTGCCTTGGAACAATGTTTGTAATTAAGTAAATTTAGAATAAACTAGAACTACTGATTTACTATTTTAGCACTAGGACTTATGAGGCTGTGTACCTGTTTCAGCAAAATTATTATTTCTCCAATAGGGACTGCTTCTTGTACCTGCACCATATTTTCTGACCTTCATCAACAGTTGCAAATAGTTGCCTTTTGAGGGAGTGAGAAACTTTAGAGAAAAAAAATTTTTTTCAACTCATTTACAAATTAAAACCAACAGGTAAACTTTTGGTGAAGCTTAGAATTTGAGAACTTTTAACTACTCCTCTACTACATTATTTAGGTTGTTCACTTGATGGGACTGAGTTTCTGTTTCATGATGAAAGCAGAAAGAGCAATCCTTGGTGTTTTAAAAACCCTGAATTATGTAATTTACAAAGTACTTTGGGAATTGCTATTAGCTTAGTTTATTATCATTATGTGATTCAAAATTAATGACTATCTTTTTACATAGTATAAAATAAACATGAACCTGAAGACAATG
>PVJC01039548.1:0-16205 GCA_004026665.1 Murina feae | reverse complement strand
AGGTCCCTTCCGGGGATCAGGGAGCAGGAAAAGGCTGGCCTGACCACGAGGCGGGGTTTTCCCTGCTTTCTGGTGGCTGGAGGAAGATGGGCAGTAGGCAAGTTTGGGAGGCAGGCAGCACCCAGCCCTGGCCACAGCTCAAAAAAGAGAACAACATGCAGGGGAGGGCAAGAGTCTGAGAGATCAACATAGAGGGGGTACCTGCTCCAAGCCTCCACGGTGTACCTGGGGGCAGGCCCCCAGCAGGTAGACACACACAGGAGGACTGCTCCAAGCCTCAGATGCGGCTGGGGGCAGGTCCCTAGTGGCCACACACACACACACACACACACACATACACACACACACACGAAAGGCGCCTGGCAGACTGGGGCCATCATAGGACATCCACTAAGGGGTTCCAGACTGTGAGAGGGGGCAGGCTGGGCTGAGGGACCCCGCCCTCCCCCCGTGCATGAATTTTGTGCACCGGGCCCTTAGTGCTGCTATAAAAAAGAAGGAACTTTTACCATTTGCAGCAGCATGGATGGACCTGGAGAGCATTATGGTAAGCAAAATAAGCCAGTTGGAGCAAGGTAAATATCACATGATCTCACTCATATTGGGATATAATGAACAATATAAAGTAATGAACAAAAATAGATCCAGAGACAAACACCAAACAGACCATCCAACCTCAAAGGGAAGGCAGGGGAGAGGTGGTAAGAGATCAACCAAAGGACTTGTATGCATGCATATTAGCATAACCAATAGACATGGACACTGGGGTGGTGGCGGCTTGTCCTGGGGGGTGGGAGTGGCTGGGGAGGGGTCTATTGGGGGAAAAGGAGACATATGTAATACTTTAAACAATAATAAAAAAAAGAAGAATGCCTGGGCCCCAGCCAATATGGCTCAGTGTATAGAGCATCCACCTGCAGACTGAAGGGCCTGGGGTTCAGTTCCAATCAAGGATACATGCCTGGGTTGTGGCTTGATCCCCAGTAGGAGGGGTGCAGGAGGCAGCCAATTAATTATTCTCTCTCATTGATGTTTCTTTCTCTCTCTCTCCCTCTCCCTTGCTCTCTAAAATCAATAAAAATGTATTTAAATATAAAAGGAATGCCTGGGACTTCAGCAGCCCTCTGTCTCATGCAGCCACATTCCCTGCTGATTTTCACAGCCAGAACTTATTCAGATGTCTCTTCCCAGCACTGGAACCATGACTGGGGTCCTGATGTGGGGTTGGAATCCCTTGCTCCTCAGGAAGGATCTCCATATCTGAGATATCCCAACTTTTAACTGCCACACATGGGTGGGTGGGGGATCGGCCCACTGGAGTTTCCACACCTCCAACCAGTCTTAACATGACTTCTTTATGTCCTTAATCATAGGACTTCTGTTCAGCTAGACTTCAGGCAATTCTGAATGATGGTTCTGTAGTTTAGTCGTAATTTTGATGTGGTTGTGGGAGGATGGAAGGTATCACATTTACCTACTCTGCTATCCTGACTGGAAGTTCTCATTTTTTTAACCACAAAATTCTTTGAATTCCTTAAAGACCATTTTCCACAATAAAGTCTTCAATTTAGTAATAGAATCCAGTGGTTTATTATAAAGATACTAACATTTGTAAGCACTAATCATGTGCCAAGTACTGTGCCAGTTATATAGTAAATAAGACAATATAAGGAGTGCCTATTTAGTGTTTCAATATAGTATTTCATTTAATCCTCCCATCAGTCTTATGAGGGTATATGCTATATTTCTCCCATTTTGCAAATAAGTCAAATTAAGCTTAGGGAAGATAAGTAATATGCCAAAGTCATGCAGTTAGTAAGTGATAACTGGGGTTCAAATCCAAGTTTGTCCAATTTTATACCCCTCATTCACAATCACTATACTATGATTGTAGCAATAAATACAGTAGTGTTTACTTTTAATCATTCATCAGCTTGTTTATTAATTTTGTAGACAATGCAGACCTAAGCCCTGGAAGCTTGCAAGTCAGTCTTTTGAGTTCTGTATATGATAAGATTATCATTGTCTTAAGAATTTGCAGAGGAGACATGGTGAAACTTGGAAGCGCTTGAAGTTTAGCAATGCTTATGGCTCTATATTTATCACTCAACATTTATTGAACACTTAATATATGTCAGGCCATTGTGGTATAATGTAAGTAAGGCAGTCTGAATTCTTACTGGCTGAATATAACTTGGAAACTTTGACATTGGGATTCAAAAGAGAAGCAGAGAGGAATTATGGAATGAAAATTAGATTGAAAATTATGTTCTAGTTTGGTACCAAAGTGCTTTGGGATTATATAGGAAATGGTATAGTACTTCCTGTGAAGTGGCTAATATATATTTAATAAAAACTATGTTTTGGATCATTTTGTTTTACAGTCCTGTGATGTTTTCTTTTACAACCCTCTTCTCTTTTGTTCACTTGTATATACACTGAGCTGTGCATATATTTGTGCCACACCTCTGCCTGGGTGGTTGATAAATGTGGAAATAAGCTTATTTTCAGAGAGTGGAAGGGCATATACTAGTACCAGGCAGAAAGATAATCAGTACCCTGGAGAGTTCCAAGTAGGCACTAGACCTGCACAACACACACCAATCTTAACAGTTGTTAGGCTGTTAATGATTATAATTCTCTGCAAGAATCTTTGATTTAGATCCTAAATTACTCCCTTAACTTAATGTAGATTCCTTGACAGTGATGGCTCCAGTTTAGAGTGATTTCATAGGTTTGTAGATCTTTGGGGTTATCTCATCTAACTCCATTAGAAAAATAGAGAAAACAGACTCAGAAGAATAGCAAAAGGGTAAGTGCTATGTGAAAGGGAATACAGCAAGTCATTAGAAAAGTCTGGACAAGAAGCCTACTTTTGATTGTTTAAGTATCTTCTCAATATGAGTAGCTTACATTTGGAGGATAAGATAAATAATAAATCCCACACACTATTTTTAGAAAAAAAAATTATAGTTTTCTGAATTAACAGGAATTTAAGATGACCTCATAGGACAGAGTCAAGGGGATCTATAGTGTCAGTTTCTTTTTTTTTTTTTTAGAAATCTTTATTGTTGAAAGTATTGCATATGTCCTCCTTTCCCTCATTGACCTCTCCCAGCCCACCCACTCCCCACCCCAGGCCTTCACCATACTATTGTCTCTGTTCATGAGTTATGCATATATGCATACAAATTCATTGGTTGATCTCTTCCCACCCACCCACACTTTCCTGCCTTTCCTCTGAGGTTTAACTGTCTGTTTGATGCCTCTGTGTCTCTGGATCTATTTTTGTTCATCAGTTTATGTTGTTTATTATATGCCACATATGCGTGAGATCATGTGATATTTACATTTCTCTGACTGGCTTATTTCCCTTAGCATAATGCTCTCCAGGTCCATTTATGCTATTGCAAATGGTGAGTTCTTTTTCTCTCTCTCTTTTTTTAAAACACATTTTTGTTGATTTCAGAGAGGAAGGGAGAGTGAGAGAGAGATAGAAACATCAGTGATGAGAGAGAATCATTTGTTGGCTGCCTCCTGCATGCATTTTACTGGGGGTCAAACCTGCAACCAGGGCTTGTGTCCTTGACCGGAATTGAACCTGGGACTCTTCAGTCCGCAGGCCGACACTCTATCCACTGAGCCAAGCCAGCTAGCAGTGGTTCTCAACCTTCTGGCCCTTTAAATATAGTTCCTCATGTTGTGTCCCAACCATAAAATTATTTTCGTTGCTACTTCATAACTTATGAATCATAATGTAAATATCTTATATGCAGAATGGTCTTAGGCGACCCCTGTGAAAGGATCGTTCGACCCCCAAAGGGGTCATGACCCACAGGTTGAGAACCACTGAGCTAGGGCATGAGTTCTTTCTTTTTTACAACTGCATAGTATTCCATTGTGTAGATGTATCACAGTTTTTTAACCCATATAGGTTCTCTTGGTGGCTTTCACTAGAGGGTATTGTTTTGAAGTCTGAGTTGCTACATTGTTCTGCAACTCTGGCAGGGGCACAGGGACTGATAATTTCTCCTCTAGCGCTATTGCTGGTCTTCTAGTTTTGGGTGAGGTGATCTGTTCTTCAAATTGCTGCTGCCCCAATAAGTTTTCTTAGTATAAATGAATCCCCAAATGTCACAACTAAAAGGTCTTAAAGATCCTATGTTCAATCTTCTTTGTTTTATTGAGCACTTTTAGTTCAGAGCTACGCCTCCAACAGTAAGTAGACCTTGAGACTCTGAAACTGAACATTTAGACTGTTACTGTATCACCCTTTTTGGAAATGGCTTACACAAAGGTCTTCTCTGGATCAGAGGGAGTATTCCTTAAATGGGTCAGTTGCAAAGAATGTCCTTTGAAACACACTGTACAACAGCATCTACTTTAAGGCTTGTGTGTGCCTTAGGCATTAGGATGTCATCTCTTTAGGCAAAAACTCAGGTATTCATTCAATTTACCTTAGAAGGGAGGCCAGATACTTAATAGGTCCACCCTATATGTCCCATATGTTGTGGTTTTTAAAACTTATTTACTTATTTATTTTTAAAAGAGAGACAAGAGAACGAGAGAGAGAGAGAGAGAGAGAGAGAGAGAGAGAGAGAGAGAAGAGAAGAGAAGAGAAGAGAAGAGAAGAGAAGAGAGAGAGACTTTGACCCTCTGTTCTACCCATCCATGCATTCATTGGTTGATTCCTATATGTGCCTCGACAGGGGATCAACCCTGCAACCTTGGCTTACCAGAGCAATGCTCCAACCAATTGAGCTAACCAGCCAGGGCTATGCTTTTTTAATGATAATTTTTGCCTTTGAAAAATGTTTTGGTTTTAAAATAAGTTGCCACACATCCTTATTTAATTCTCACACTAATCATCTGAGATGAATATTCTCCTCATTTTAGTATTTATATTTAGCAAATGTTTATTGACTGCTATAGCTCCATGCTAGTCATTAGACTAGATTCTCATATATATGCTTTTAAAAAATATATTTTTTATTGATTTTAGAGAGGAAGGGAGGAGAGAGAGAAATATTATACCAATTCATTAAACTCATTAAGCAGTATATTTTTTGGTATGGCTTCCTGTATCTTTGTTTCTGTATCCTTGTATCTTTATTTACAACATAAAGGTTAAAGAAAAGGATGTCTTTAGTGGTCCAAACTAATAAACAAGAAGATTAGTGGACAGAGAGGAGAAAGTAGGGAGCTATATTCCTTTAAAAAGTTTTGTGCTTTTTTTTTTTAAAAAAAAACTACTCTATGCTAGGCTCTGTGCTAGGGCATTTCACTGATGTTATCTTAATATTCAAAATTACTACCTCTGTTTTACCAGGTCTCAAAGAACTTAAATAAGTTTCTCATGGTAATTAGTAGCAGAGTACATAGATATTTAAGCCCAAACTATAGACTCCTACTTTCCTCATTGGTTGATGTTGGTAATATACTAATTTCTCTCTAAATTCAGTGTCTATATTATTTACCCTTCAGTTAACCACTCTTCTGAAAAGTTATGTCCTTTGTGTATATTAAGAACTCTATGGAAATGTGTATATTAAATATTCTTCCTTCAACTGATCTTTAAAAAGACCAGTTGTATTACTCATTCTAACAGAAAAAAATATTTTAAGAAGACAACATAAGGTATGAAAATAAGGTGTTATCTTTATATCCCCCATTTTTAAAGGAATTGTTTACATGAGTAAAGTTATTTGAAATGAGTCTCAAATATAGTCCAGCAGCTGAGCAGTACCAGAACAATCTTAAACATATAGAAATACAAGATACAAGGAGGGATTTTATTTGTAATATTTTATATGGTGTTGACTTTAGTCCTGAACACTGTATCAACTTGAATTAGGTGTGCCTATAGATTTATTTGGTTGCAGTTTTATTTATTTTTAAAACATTGGTTGATAACATTACATAAATTTTCTTTTCAGGTGTACAAGATTATAATTTTACATATGTGTATTTTATTGCATACACACCACCCAAAGTCTACTTTCCTTTTGTTACCTGCAGTTTGATTTTAGAAAATTGGTTTTATATTTATAGTTTTAATTTTGACTTAGATTTATTTTTCTTAGCTGTTGATAGCTTTATTTGTACTCTTTTAGTTTTTTAAATCCTGACTCAAGGAGTGAGGATATTTTTTCCATTGATTTTTAGGAAGAGTGGAAGGGAGAGATAGGGGGAGAGAGAGAGAAAAGAGACAGAGAAGAGAAACATTGACATGAGAGAGACATGTCAATTGATTGCCTCCCACACATGCCCCAGACCAAACCTGCAGCCCAGGTAGGTACGTGCTCTTAACCAGGAATCAAATCCAGTGCCCAGGCCAACACTAACCATAGAGTCATGCCCAGCCAGGGCTATTTGTATTCTTATTTTACAGGGAACCGACCTCTTCTACTCTCTCTGTCTTTTGGTTTTTCCACTTCCTTCTATTGTTAATATGACGCAAACAGGGAAGATTTTATAAAAAAATATGACATTACATAAACTACCGGTATGTGTATAAATTGAGTTGGTTATATAATTTTATTTTATGCATTTATTTTTATTTTTTAATTATAGTTTACTTTCAATATTTTATATTGATCTCAGGTTGGTTCTGTAATTTTAAGAGTTAAAACGAAAAGATAATTAACTATATGAATATACTTGACATATATTCTTTATTTTGAGCATTTTAAAGCATAGTTTCTCAAAAGTGTGGTTCTCTGACGTCAAAATCATCTAGATTTTTACTTTAAAAGCAGCCCTGGCTGATGTTGTTCAGTAGTTGGAGCATTGGCCTACACACCAAAGGGTCTCAGGTTTGATTCCTAGTCAAGGGCATGTACCTGAGTTGCAGGTTTGAACCCGCCCCTGGTCAGGGTGTGTGTGGGAGGCAACCAATACATAAGTATCTCTCACATTGATGTTTCCCTGTCTCCTCTCCCTACCACCCCCCGCTTTACTCTCTTTAAAAATCAATAGAAGAAATATCCTTAGTTGAGGAGCAACAAAAAATAACAAATAAAAGAAATCTCTTACTCTTTGAGACAGCATGGATGGACCTGGAGATTATTATGTGAAATCTAATGAAGAAAATAAACTGACAAACAAAATAGGATTGTAGAAATGGAAGTATGGAACAGACTGAGATCTCAGAGGGAAGGTGGGAGGGAGGGCAGAACCAGATTAATCAAAGAACTTATATGCATACTAGAGGCCCGATGCATGAAATTTGTGCAAATGGCTTGGCCTCTGCCTCAGCGCCTGCCTGCCCTGGTGGGCATGTTCCTCTGCTACCTCTGCCTTGGCCCCTGTCGCGGTGGCTTAGTCCAGAAGGACATCCAGAAGGATGTCCAAGCTGATTATCATATTATGCTTTTATTAATATAAATATAAATAGCCCATGGACACAGACAATTAGATAGGTGAAGACCTGGCATGGGATGGGAGCCAGGTGGAGTGGGGAGGAAGGAGATAAAATCAGGGACACCTGTAATACTTCCAACAATAAAATAAGTTTAAAAAATAAAACCATACTCTCCTCCCAAAAGCATACTCTGTAAGTCCCATCCCAACCCTTTTGAATCAGAATCTGGATTTTTTAATGTGTGTGTACCTAGAATTTGATTCTTACTCTTTTTTCACTTTATTTATTTCTTCACTTGTTTGAATTTCTTATCTATAGTATCTATAAGTATATGTAGATATCAGTTGGCTAACGAGGTTGATTTGGTGGACCATTTGCATGTGTTTGCAACAATAGATTTCTGGAGACCTTGACAGCATAAATGCATTTTTTTCCAACAAATTAATGATCCCTTTAATTTTTTAAAAATAAATCTTTATTGTTCAATTTCCTGAATCTTTGAATGCCTGGATTATAAGGATAATACATCACACCTTCACAATTCACTGCTTGGAATCAGAGGTTTTTCGGTTTGGGAGAGACTTTAAAGTGTTTTCTAGTCTAGAAATAATTATACCTTCCTGTGCATCAGAAATCCATGCAGGACTTTTTTTTTTTAAATAATGATTCCAAATTTCCTCCTCAGATCTCTTTAATTAGACCCTCAGTATTGGGATCCTAGATTTTTGTTTGAATAAGCTTTCCAGATGTTTCTTATACAACCAGTCAGAGCTGTGTTTGAGAACCACAGGTCTAGACCAGTCCTCCTTGTTATTGAATTTCCACCACTTTAGGAGAAAATTTGTTTCCAGCTCTCCTATTTCTTACTATTCATGTCCAAGACTTAGTCACTTCATTCTTATTTTTTCAGCATTTTCTTGACCCAACACTTCCCACACCTACTTTCGAACAAAAACCAAACACAAAATAAAACAACACCAGCAACCACAAAAATACCCAACCACTTATTGTCCATATATTGCATTCCTGGTGCTATTCTAAGTGTATATCCATGTTTACTTTATAATTCTTACAATAATCCCCTTTGGAAGGTATTGTTATTCTCATTTCTATAGAGATTACATAACTGCTCAAGGCCACATTACTAGTAGGTAACAGAACTGAATCTTGAAACTAAGGTTAACTGTGCTTTTAAAATTTTTTATTTACTTAGTATTTGCTGCTGCTTCCAATCTCATCTTTTGTTGTTATTCCTCTGAGTATATCTCCTCTTTATAAGTGATGAGATCTACAAATTTAGGTCCTCAGCTCCAGGCAGGCCTAAAGGGTCTCCATTGTCTTCTCTTCTAGCCTATTATTCTAGTCATGTCCTAGTTTCTCCAGAAATCTTATCACTATATTTCTATCTATTATACTCTTCAATTTCAACTGAATTCAGAAAATTTATTAGCTAGACCACTTATTTGGAATCCCTTGACCTCTCATTTTATTTCTCATGTGTTATTTATTTTATTTGCTTAAGAAAAAGTTCTATTGTGTTAATATTTCAGCAAAGTTATTGCAATAGATTTAAAAGGCAGACAGACATGTAATTATAGGCTATATAGTAACAAAGGAGTTTTATACAATTAATATATTACACAGACCTATGGGATTTGTTGAGTAACTAACAGACCCATAAAAGAAATTAAATTTGAAAGATTAAATTCAGTATTAGCACCTACAATATATTTGAAAATAAAATTTTTAACTGTTTCATTCCTCCTAATGTTTCTTAACTCTCTCCCAAATATGGGACTCTCAAACTGCAAAGATGAATAAAGGGCATAAGAAGGAAGCTCCAATACTAAGAATATACATCCTAAAGAAGAACTAGAAGTATTGACTCAGACTTGAGAGTTTTAGTTGAAAGTCCCTTAACTTTCTATACTTTAACCTATCATAAGATTTCTGTGCATTGAATATTGTATATGAGTGAAGTCTATGAACCTATTTCCAGTAGGAATGGTTAAAAGTTAGCAATATGAAAAGAAAATTAGCAATATGTAATATTCTTATCAAATTTTTCTCATAAGTGATATTTGTAACAAAATTATACTTAAAATATTTATTACACTTGCTTATTATACTTTCAGCAATACAGGAGGGACCTTTATGTGTTTGATGGTTTAGCATCCAATTCATTGTGCTTACTTATTTTTGTAAGGAACAAGCAACATATATCACATCTTCCCAACATTCAAAATAATGCAATAATAACAAAATTATCCAAAGAAAAATAATTGGAAATTGCATAAGATACTGCTTTATTAGGAACTAGAGGTCTGGTGCATGAATTCGTGCATGAGTGGGGTCCCTCATTCTGGCCAGCAATTGGGGCCGATGGCGGGGGAGGGGTGCAGTGCTGGCTGGCCAGGGGGACAGGCTGTGGGAGGTTGGCTGGCTGCTGCCCCTCTCTCGGGGCCAATGGAGAGGGGTTGATAGGCTGGGGGGAGGGACTGCAGGAGGTTGGCTGGCCAGCGCAGGAGATTGGCTGAGGGAGCATACTGACCACCAGGGGGCAGCTCCTATATTGAGCATCTGCCCCCTAGTGGTCAGTGCATGTCATAGCAACTGGTTGGTTGGTCATTCGATCACTTAGGTTTTTATATATAGACTAGGGGCCTGGTGCACGAAATTCATGCACTGAGGAGGGGTTCCTCAGCCCAGCCTTCCCCCTCTCACATACTGGGAGCCCTCAGGGGGTGTCCTACTGATGGCTTAGGCCCACTCTCTGCTCCCCTTGGGGTGCGGGACTAGATGCAGTCTGGCCTCCCTTTGTGGGAGGCGACCAGGCTAATCAAGGGAAGCCACAGCCCCATCACCCCACTGCTGCAACCACTGCCAGTCACCACAGCCACCAAGGTGTTTTCATCAACATGGACTCCAGTCCCTTCATCATGAAAAAATGACAACTTTATTTAGGCATTTTCAAGATGTGTCTTTCATAGGATATGACATTTCTTCTTTCTTTCTTTTTTATCCTCACCTGAGAATATGTTTCCATTGATTTTTAGAGAATGTGGAAGAGAAGGGAAGAGCAGAGAGAAACATCAAAGTGAGAGGAACACTTTGATTGGTTGCCTCCTGCATATGCCCTGACCTGGGCCCCAGCCAGGGAGGAGCCTGCAACCCAGGTACATGCCCTTGATCAGAATTGAACTCAGACCCTGCAGTCTGCAAGCTGAGGTATTATGCACTGAGCCAAACCGGCTAGGGCAGGATATGACATTTCTTAGCCCTCTAGCAGTGGACCTTCATTTTTTTTTTTCTCCAGGAATGTGGTGGCAAAACCCTAGATTGCCTTTTTGGATTCTTATTACCCAAGTTACTAAGAATATTACCAATGGCATACAGGGAGCTTAGCCAATGAGCGATAAGAAAAGGTGTTTCCTCTGTAGTTCACTCTGATCACTGGCTCCACTCCTACCCCTCCAATCCCAGCTCCAACACTGCCCAGGCCTATAACCTCTGGCTGAGGATGCAGGCCTGGGCAGAAGAGCCCCAAACCCCTCTGATTGCCGGCTTCACAGAGCCCAGGCCTCTGCGATCACTGGCTCTGATCCTGCCCCCTGCCATTGCCGGCTATGTCCTTGCTCCACTGGCAGCCTCTGGCCAAGGCTGCAGGTCTGGGAAGAGGACCCACAGGCTTCTCCGATTGCGGGCTCCACCCTTGCCCCACTGCAGCCTCTGGCCAAGGCTACAGGCCTTGGCAGAGGACTCCCAGACCCCTGCATTGCCAGCTCTGCCTATGCCCAGACCTCTGCGATCGCAGGCTCTGCCCCTCTGATCACCGGCTTTGCCCCTGCCCAGGCCCTGAGATTGCCAGCTCTAACCCTGCCCCACTGCAGCCTCTGACAAAGGCTATAGGCATGGCCAGGAGACCCCCAAGCCCCTGTCATTACCAGTTCCACCCTTGAGCCTCTGGCCAAGGCTACAGTCCTGGGCAAAGGACCCTCAGGCCCCTCCGATTGCCAGCTCTGCCCCTGCCCAGGCCCTGAGATTGTGAGCTCCATTCCTGCCCTACTGCAGCCTCTGGCCAAGGCTACAGGCCTGGGCAGGAGACCCCTAGGCCCCTGCCATTGCCAGCTCCACCCTTGAGCCTCTGGCCAAGGCTGAAGTCCTGAGCAGGGGACCCCCAGATCCCTGCTTTGCCAGCTCCACTGGTGCCCAGATCCCCTGTGACCGCAGGCTCCACCCCTGCCCCTCCAGTTGCTCACTCTGTGGAGCCCAGGCCCCTGAGATCTCTGGCCTTTCCCCTGCCCAGGCCTGAGGCCTCTGGCCCAGGCCTTATGCCTGGGTAGGGCACCCTCATACGCCCCCCCCCATCACCAGCTCTGCCCCTGCCCCCTCCAATCACCAGCTCTGCCCTTGCCCATGCCTGAGGCCTCGGCAAAGGCCTCTGGCCTGGGCAGGGGACCCCCAATCCCCTCTGATTGCCTGTCCTGTCCCTTGGGCCCCCGCCTCCCCCGCCACCTGCCTGGCTAACAGGCCTGACCTCTTCAGTGGTGGGACTGAGCCGCACTGGGTGCTGCCATCTTGTGGCCATGGGGGCGGCCATCTTTGTGACAGTGATGCCTAATTTGCATATTACTCTTTTATTAGATAGGATAATTGCTATAATAAAACAACATTATACATTATTTTTTCCAATGACCTTCAGTTTGAGAAACTTAACAGCAGAAATAGATATTTAAGAAATGAGTCATTGAACAATGTAGTTCTTTGAAATATGGGAGATATATTAGCAAAACCACAGATACAGCCTACCCTTCACTGAAATCCTGGAGAAAAGTATTTTATTAATTTGGGGGAATAAGACTGGACACTGGAAAAGATATGACTTTGAAGTCAATAGCCACCTGGGCTATATGAGAACAATTGGTATTGGTAGCAGATAGAAATAAACTTAGGCTGACCAACTGAATATTTTATTTAAAAAGTTAAATGCTTCATTGTATTTTGGATAGAATACAAAAAGTAAATTGGCTTTTAATAAAATATTAAAATGCTTAATTGTGTTTTCTTAGATACCAAAAGATTACAGAGTACTACACAATTTGAAGACACAAATTGGATGCTGAGTGACTAGAGGTCATTCAAGGTGTGGAATTATAGAAAGTCTTTGGAGTAAATGGCACTGTGGCTCTGGCAGCAGATACAAAGGAATAATACTCTGGAGAGGAGGTAGGGGACACTTCTGTGATCAGCCAGTGGATAGATGGAGCTGGAGCTGGGATCTTTAATTTATGGCTTATCTTCCACAGCTCATACTTCTCTTTTCATAAATGGTAATTTCAGATGGTAATTTCAGATCTCTTTCAATGAGATCTGTCAGGAGGAGGTCTTGGGGAGCATATATTTTCTCATTTTGATCTTGAATGTATTTGGAGACATTTTTGAGAATCTTTTCATAATCTTTTCTATGCATAAGAAGATGGTGTTTGCTGTTAAACATGCTTCAAGATATGATTGACTCTCAAGCTTCTGTGTTTCTGCATAAAGTTTGCTTAGAATTTGAGCTGTTTCTTCAAACTGCTGCCTTTTAAGCTGGTTTTTCAGCTTTGCAGGAACTTGGTCTGAAACTGGCAGCATGGGGCACTGCTGTATCCTTGCTGAATGAATATCTTCATGAACACTGGTGCTTGCTGCAGCCTTATGGTGAGGACAAGACTGGCTGCCCCACCTCCTCTGCCCTCCAAGTGCTATTGTATTGCCCCCTTCATGAATTATTTCTTTAAAAAAATATATTTTATTGATTTTTTTACAGAGAGGAAGGGAGAAGCATAGAGAGTTAGAAACATCGATGAGAGAGAAACATCGACCAGCTGCCTCCTGCACACCTCCCACTGGGGATGTGCCCGCAACCAAGGTACATGCCCTTGACTGGAATCGAACCCAGGACCTTGCAGTCCACAGACTGATGCTTTATCCACTGAGCCAAACTGGTCAGGGCTATGTATTATTCTTATGTCCTCAGCCAGTCTGTAGGCTTTTTGAAGTAAGAGACTATATTTACATTGTTGGTGCACAGTAAATGTTTATTGATTGACCACCTGTAACACTTAGGAAATGGGGAGAGGGGCTATTGGACCAAAGTTAGAGGTGAGGTGACTCTAGAATAATCTTTTAGGTTTCTTATCAGTATCAAAGAACTATTAGAGCTCTGAGAATAGCTCCTTACTATTTTTTCTTTTCCCTTACTTTTCATTACTATTCTTAACTGTGGCCCTTTGTTACTTTCCTCCAGGGTCTGTTGGTTATCCTCATAACCCTTCCTCTCCTGCACAATCCCTTTGACCTTGAATTTATCATTTCCCCCCTTTGGGCCTCTTTGTCTTCATTAATGAAATAAGATAAAAATAATCCTTAAGTTTCTTTCCACTTCTAATATTCTATGATCTTACTGTTCAGAAGTTCTGCTGAAATATGGAGCAAATTATGTATCAATTTCTTTGTCATAGAAGTCAAATAGGTTCACTAAACAGGTTCTGGAGAATAAAAACATCATGCAAGCCCCAGACTAAATGGGCATATTGTATTGATAATCTCCATGGATTTTTATCAAAGAAAATTTTGGACATAGGAATGGTGACATTTGTCCATCTTAGCACTTAGCAGCTGCAACCGAGAGATGAAAGCTTGGAAAAGGTGACTGACGTCATTAGACCAATTTGACCGTGTGGTATTATTCTCAGAACACACTCCAGCATCTGAGTTATTTTTATCTGCTGTGGATCAGAGTCTGGGACTTGTTTCTCTTCTCTGAGAAGGCAGTAGACAGTTTAATTGATGGCTTAGCCTGCCAGGACATTTGGTCTTAATAATGTGCTCAATTTTTCCTTTGTTCCATTGGAACTTAAACTGTAACAAGGAAATTTAGTAGTAAAAATACTTTGATGTAGAAAAAAATAAGTACCTTTTGCTGAAATCATTTGGTCTAATCCCTGGCCTTTAGCATGTTATTCTTCTTTCCAAATCAGTATATTTTTTCTGAATATCATGCCCCTCTTTACTGATACCCTTATTAAATATTTTCAAAAGCCCACTCCCATCCCCATCCCATTCCCCAATTGTACTTTCTTCTTTCTCTGAAATTCTATTAAAAGGAGCCAATACTATGCAATATATTACTTAGTTCTATACCATCTTGTATTATTATATCATTTTTTGCGTGTTCATTTTGTATCCTTAAATTATTTGCATCTTGAAGGCACAGAGCAATCTTTGTTCAGCTCTGTGATCCTACCAGAAACAGTATAGAGGAAGGAATGAGTGTAAGGGACTTAACATTTATTGAATTCATACCTTGTACTGGGGATATATTCATACTTTGTACCAGGGATATGTACTTCATAGTTTATTTCTAAATTTTCACAACAGCCTAAAGATAGGAAATATTAGGTCCATTTTACTCCTGAGGAGACTTGGCCTCAGACATGTTAAGTAGGGTGTGGAGGGGTCAGAGTCATTGTGGAGTTGGGCATATTTAGTGTTAAATCCCTCCCTCTCTGTCATTTACTTTTTGTGTTGCTTAACCTTTCTGAACTTCAGTTTCCAGATAGGGATAATATCTATCTTATTGGGTACTTGTGAACCTAAATGAGAAAATAATGTAGATGAGGAGCCTTCGGATGCTTGGTTCATAGACAATCTATAAATGAGACATATTTGTAGGTAGAATGGACAGGGTTTGCTATTGAATTGGTTGTGGTACAGAAGGGGAGAAAAAAAAAGTGAAGCATGGCTCCCAGGTGTCTATATTGAATAACTGAGAAGAAATAATATAGATTACAGAAAATATGAAACACTGGAAGAAAAACAGTGGAAGGAGAATGATGGGTTTAATGATGTTGAGTAGGCATACAATACACAAGTCTAGAGCTCAGAAGAGAAATCTGAGCAAAAGGTACGGTTACTACATGGAAGAGAGAAGCAGAGTTAGATGACATAATTTCTGGAAATTTTCCAAATTTAAAGGTGAGTAGAAAATAACACAAGGTGACTGAAAAAAAGACAACCAGTTAGGTTGGAGAACCAGGGAGGTGTCACTGAGGCCAAGGGAAGAAAATATTTTAAGAAAAATTTTCTATACATAATGTCTTTTCTGTTTCATCTTCCATTTATTCTTCAACTCAGTTCAGTCTGGCTTCTGCATTATCTCATGAACTACACTGAAATGTCTCTTTCAATGAATTCAGTGGGCATTTCTCTATCCTCATTGAACTTGCTCCATCAGTAATATTCAAAACAGCTAGCCATTCCTTCCTTCTTTCCCCTACTTCAGTGGCTGCTCTTTATAATTAAAAAAATTCTTTTTTTTCTTTCCTTAAAGAAGTACTTACTGTTATTATTAGTGATCATATTTTATAGCAAAATTAAATGTGTACACTTTTTATAATTATAAACTGGAAATCAAGGCCTGGAAATCAAGGCCTGTCAAATTTATATGCTGAATCAAAGTTCTGGTTTTCAGAATTCAGCAGTCAGTCATGATTTTGGTCCAGAGCCACCAGTCCATGATTTCTAATAGTTGAGGATCTTGTCAGTAATTGTAATAAAATCTCCCTTATATGTGACAGTATTTCCATAGAAAACCCTCTCAAGGGTTCAGTTATTTCATTTATTGAGATACTAGGGGCCCGGTGCACAAAAATTTGTACACTCGGGGTGGAGGGAGTCCCTCAGCCCGGCCTGTGCCCTCTCACAGTCTGGGACCCCTCAGTGGATGTCCTATGATGGCCCCAGTCTGCCAGGCACCTTTTGTGTGTGTGTGTGTGTGTGTGTGTGTGTGTGTGTGTGT
>PVJC01039547.1:0-16215 GCA_004026665.1 Murina feae | reverse complement strand
AAGGCATCAGCCACCACCTGCCCAGCCCACTCTGCTGCCCGCTGGTTTCCATGATTCACCTGGCGCTCTCTCCGAGGCTCCCGGCCGCCATCTTGCCTGGGCTAATTTGCATACAGCCACTCTGATTGGCTGGTGGGCGTGGCTTACCCTGTCTCGGAGAAACGGTTAATTTTACTATTTCGCTTTTATTAGTTTAGATGATAAGAATAATGTGTTAAATAAAGCATACTAATACAAATTATGAGAAACTCATAGTCCCAGAAGAGGAAATCAACAACTCTGTCTTGTATTTACTTGGTTTGCTGGTTAGATTTAACTCACAGCCGTAGTTGCAGATTACTCAAAGAATAATGGCAGTGAAAACATGTCACGCTTCATGGACTGTGACCGATGCTGAATCTAAACAAGATATAAATAGCATCACTATCAATAGTAGGTGCAGAAATAATAAAAATGCATAAATTAATCATTTAACTTTATAAAAAGGGGCAACAAAATAACCCATGGCAGAAAAATAACAAAGATAAAAGTAAAAAGATAATTATTGAGTGATAAGTTCCAGGGTTGGTTCTGGGGTAGAAGGGCTCTGGGTGAGGTGGGGCGGGGAGATAAAAAGAAAAGACAGAGAACCTCCCGTGAATGTCATCCCCCAAAGGAAGAGAAACTCAAATATGAAAGAAATAAGAAAGCTTATCAATCAATAAGTGGAAAGGAGGTAAAATCTTTTAAAAGGCTTTGGACCTACATACGTATTTTAATAAAGTCTTGTAAACTTTCAAGGAAATAATAAAGCTCATAACAGAGGATATTTGTCTACATATCACCATGTGACTTCGCCAGGGGTCTTCACAAACACCCAGAAAAGAGGAGTATATCTGTTATTGACTCTTAATTAACTTCCTCCCTTGTTGTCTTTGAAAATTCTAGCCAATGTGTTTAGACACTAAAGAGAAAAGAGATGTAAACTGCTGTGAAAGAGGAAGGGGACAAACATATAATTATTTTAAATGGCTTATGGATATCTACTTGGAAATTATAAGAAAATTCTCTAAAAAAAACTATGATCACTAGCAATTTTTCTGTAAGGAATTCCAATATAAAATAAACTTTCAAAGCTAATAGCATTTTATATGCTTGAAATAATCATATAATGGCATTCAAATTGGCATTCAAATGGCATTCAAATTGCAACAAAATAGCAAAATATTAAGAAATAAAAAGAACAGGAAATTTGAAAGACCTGCCTACATTAAAAAAAAAAATGCAACATTTTAAGCAAGGACATTAAAAAGACGTCTTAGTGATTCCTTAGCATGTTTCCAAATGGGACATTCAGTATCAGAGTAGGTTATTTCTCTCAGATTAATGTCCATGTTTAATATCTCACCAATTAAATGCCAGTGAATGTCCTGAAACTTGACAAAGCTTTTCTAAAGTCATGTCAAAAAATGCTGGCAAGAGTCAGCAAAGAAATAATCGAATAGAAGGAATATACTATATATTAAACTATATTATAAAGTTATAATAAATACATATTGATATTTGCATATAAATAGGTTAAGGTAAGATAAAACAATAAGCAGATGCTGGAATATATAGGAATTTAGTAAAACATTTGGGCATTTAAAAATATGTAGGGAAAGAGAAATATAGTATGTATGTGAAGTAAATAGAACTTGTTAAATTTGAAGACTATGTAGTTTATTCTTTATCTTATAACAGACACAAAATACATTTTTGATGAATTAAATGAATATCTATATATATAAAAGGCGAAGTAACTGACCATCCATCCAACCGACTGTCCAGCTGGTACATGTGACGTGCACTGGCAATCTATAATAATAGAACTGGGATATGATAATTAGACTGGACAGCCGAACCGCCCTCCGGACATCCTTCCTGACAACCTTCCAGAGGCAGGGCTGCAAGAGCTGAGACAAGCCTCCATGGCTGCGAGGGCCAAGCCGCTTGCATGAATTTCAGGCATCGGGTCTCTAGTTTAAAAAATAAACATTGACTTGCGCATGCGTGACATTTGTTCCTGTCTGACACTGGCCTCCCATTTAAATTAATTCGAAGACAGTTTTCCATGATGCCAGCATTTGCGATGACTATTCATGAATCACAAGGAGAAACTCTAGACAGAGTAGAAATATTCCAACCTGAACCCGTCTTCAGACATGGTCAGTTATTTGTTGCTTTCTCTTGAATTCGCAGAGTGTGTGACATTAAAGTTGTAAATACCTCATCCCAAGGGAAATTAGTCAAGTGCTCTGAAAGTGTTTTCACTCTTAATGTGGTATACAGGGAGATAATAGAATAAGTTTAATCACTTTATCAGTCATTGTTTTTATATCATGTTTTTGTTGTATATCATGCTTTTATTTTTATATCATGCCTTTGTTGTTGTTATATCATGCTATTATTGTTTATTTATTAATCAATTTATATATCATTTTCATATAGCTTTTACTAATTTTCTTTAATCTCTGACACTTCCATTATAGAGAAAGGGCGAATAGTGACATTAAAATATTTCTTCTAATTAATTTCTTTTCATTGTGCACCAGGCCAGTAGTATATAAATAAAACCACAAAAGTGACATTAAAAATAAAGACAATTTTTTAAATCTGATGCCAGAATGATGTACTTTCAAAAATAAAACCAGTGGAAGAAATCACAAAAAATCAAAAATTAGACTAGCCTAAAAAATTTAGATGGCGCCATAGACGAAAAACAGTGAAGACACAGTGTCCCTTGTGGCCTCTGCCCAGTAAGACAGATCAGCACTGACCACAGGAGTGTGATTTTGGTGATGAGAAGGCAGTCAAGCCTCAAAAGCAGGGTGTGTTTGATAAGCAAGTCACTCAGGGTGGAATTCTGATGGAGTGTTTGTGCCTGCGGTTTCAGGCTCCGCCCTTACTGTGAACTGCACCATCACAGACTCGAGGGACAACACCAACCTGCGCTGCTGGAAGGTTGGCAGCACCTGGGTGGACGTGTACTACCAGGAGTCCCGGCGGGTCCAGGAGGGCAACGAGTAGGTGTTTTGTGGTCCTGCCTTCTCTGCGAGCTGGCGGCACTTTCTCCAGTTCAGTGATTGGGTTAGTGCTGCCACCTGAGAAGGTCCCTGCCTTCTCGTCGCTTCTTTTGCTTTGTCTCTCGAAGATCTCAGTTCTACGTGTGGGCGAGCAACTGTTCAAAGATTCTCACTTTCCTGCGTCCTCATTCCCGATGAGGCGAACGGGAGGCGTGGCTGCTGGAGTGAGATCAGTTTCTGTCAGCTGCTACTGAAAACCAGCCTCATTCCAGGCCCGTGATGGACCAGAGGCCTTCAGCCTTAAGCAGCAAAACATGTGGCAGTACAGGGACCCCTGGGGAGCAGTGCATGGGCATTAGCTGATGGAGGGCGTGAGCCAATTTGCGATGGTAGGAATCGCATGGTGTGGAACACGACGGAAGGTCAGGGGGCAGGGAATATGTGTTGGGCCTTGCAGTGCAGATAAGTCAGGGTAAGTGGAGAGGGAGAGGGGACGTCCTTCATGGCGGAGGATGGAATCTACAGTGACTAGAACCACACTTCCTCATCACCCTGTCCCTAAGAGAATGCAAGTTTAGGACTACACCATGCACACCTCACTGAGCTGCTCGGGAGTGTCCGTAGGTACACAGTGGCTGGAGTGTCTCTAGGAAAGAACCTGGTTCTCCAGACGAGGGGTCATGAAACATGTCGGGAAGATATGACTCGGGTACTAACGACCGACTCCTCTTTCACAGAACCCACGTTGCTTTTAAGGAACATGCTGTTTACACAGTCGGCATAACCTTTTCAGAAGTGAAAATGGAAGATTACAGCCATCCCTTCACATGCCATGCTGGGGTGTCTGCAGCGTACTTCCTGCTAAAGCCCCCAGGTAGTGTTTCCACGGGCCACGTACTGCTCAGGGGGCTCAAATGGTGGCAAGGACACACGCAGAAGACAAGTGGCATGAAATGCAGGCGTGAGACACAGACAAACCAGCATGAGGTCTAGAGTGAGTCTGAGAAGGCCCTTCAGGTGCTGCAACTCCAGCATGGGGTGTGTGGGGAGTGTCATGTTAACATGTGTGCAATGTGTGGGGAGTGCCATGTTAACATGTGTGGAATGTGTGAAGAGTGTCTTGTTAACATGTGTGGAATATGTGATGAGTGTCATATTAACATATGTGGAATATGTGGGGAGTGCCATGTTAACATGTGGAATGCATGGGGAGTGTCATGTTGACATGTGTGGAATGTGTGGGGAGTGCCATGTTATCAGATGTGGAATGCATGGGGAGTGACATGTTAACAAGTGACATGTTCCCCACCAAAGTTCTGGAAAACAGGTTCCTGTACCAAACCTGACTACTCAATGTTTATAGTCATGTGCTTGTGATTTTCAGCCTTTAGGTGGTTTGTTATAAATAATTTGGTATGAAAATAAAATGTTTATGTATGTTTTTATCAGATAACTTTGTAAAATTATCTGCTGAGGCTGAATTCTGACCCTGAGCAGAGGCCTTCAGACTTAGGTACACACATTGCTCTCCTGATGCCCTGCAGAGCTTACTCTTGCCCCTGGAGGGGACACAGCCGGGAGACCGTGCTGCTGTAATCATAACTGGGGCACAGCTTAGACTGCCAGCGCGTGAGGGAGGTGCTTGAAGACGCGTGAAAATGCTGCCGGGCACCTTAGCAAGACCTTTTCTGTCGATTCTATTAATACCGACTTGTGTCCTTGGCTACCTGCATGCAGGAGGGAGAGGGCTTGACTTGAGTGTCCCTTGCTGATCAGTTTAACCGTGCTTGCGTGTGTCTAGCTGAAGTCCCACTGGAGAGGTTTTCCTAGAATTTAACATAAACAGCGCAGTGGATGCTGTATGGAGCTATTGGGTGCTCTGTGGCCCCTGGCCTCCTGAATGTCCATCGCCTCCCTTTGATAACAATGTGCAGGGATGCGTCCACAGCAGCTGGCAGTCCTGACACACAAGCACGTGCATGGCCTGGAGCCATAGTCGCTCTGCCCTTAGCTGCTTCAGCCGGGAGTGAGCGCGCAGCACCTCCTCTCCTCACCTGGGCCCACGGGGAACTCTCTGAGTTGCAATAGGTGGAAGAAGCCTTGGGCTTATCAGCCACCATTAGCCATTTTTTACTCTTCTCAAGGGCTTTCTCTTGTCCTAGAAAGTAAATTTTTAAAATATTTTTATTGATTTTAGAGAGGAAGGGAGAAGGAGAGAGAGATAGAAATATCAATGATGAGAGAGAATCATTGATCAGCTACCTCCTGCAAACCCCACCCTGGGGATTGAGTCCCAACCTGGGCATGTGCCTTGACCAGGGAATCAAGCCATGATCTGGTTCAAGGTTGACGCTTAACCACTGAGTCATGCTGGCTGGGCAGAAAGTAATTTTGGATGGTTACCCCCCCCCAATCAATCTTGTGCGTCTCTCTCTCTCTCTCTCTCTCTCACACACACACACACACACACACCTGAGTGATTCTTGAGGTTCCGTCGCCAGTGCAGTCCTTTCTTCTCTTCATCCCTTATAACCTTCCCACTCTCAGAGCTTCAGTGTCATCTCCGTGCAGGTGCAGCCCACTGGTCCTGCGGCGTCCTCCCTCCCACCTCCCAGGTGGCACCTGCATTGCCAGCTGCTTGCTGGGCTGATTCTGGATGTTGTGAAAGGGAAGGATGTCATCGTATGTTTTTTCCAGTGTTGCTGCTTAGGCCTATGGGGCTCCTGCTGCATCTGTGATGTAGCATTTGCTGTAGTTCATTTTTATTGCTGAATCCTATTTAACGGAATAACTAAATCACAGTTTATCTGTTCGACTATAAATATGTCACCATCTGAGTTGTTCCCATTTGGGAACTGTTCACAGATAATGCTGCTGGAACATTTCAGGCTGCATTATTAGTGGAGAGGCGTCCTCCATGGCACATCCTCTGGAGCAGGAATGCCACAGAGGACCCAGGGACACCCAGAGAGGAGAGGGGATGAGACTGGGGAGGCCTTGGTGGCTGCACAAGACTTGAAGGAATTATCATTGAAATCAGCCTCAATCTAGAAGTGTGAGTTTTTGTTTAGTGACTTTGACTAAAAATGACCAACATAGATTTTCTTTTTTGTCTTTTTCTTTTGTTTTTAATGTTGACACTATTACAGATGTCTCCCAGTTCCCCCTCCCTTTGCCCACCTCCACCCTGCAGCTCACCCCACCCACCCCCCCGACATGCACCACACTGTTGTCTGTGTTGATGGGGGCTGTGTGTATATGCTCTTTGGCCACTCTCTGCCTTCTTTCATCCAGTCATCCACACCCCCAGCCTCCTCTAAGATCTGTCGGTCTATTCCATGTATTCGTGCCCCTGGTTTTGTTTGGTTTATTTTGTTTATTAGATTCCACATATTAGTGAGATCATATGGTGTTTGTCTTTCTCTGACTAGCTTATTTCACTTAGCATGATACTCTCCAGGTCCCTCCACGCTCTCTCAAAGGGTAAGAGCTCCTTTTTTACTGCTGCATAGTATTTCATAGTGTAAATGTACCACAGCTTTTTTATCCACTCATCTACTGATGGGCACTTGGGCTGTTTCCAGATCTTGGTCATCTACTCTAATAAAAGAGTAATATTGAAATTAACCATCTCTCTGAGAAGTCTAAGCCATGCCCACCAGCCAAGCCATGCCCACCAGCCAATCAGAGTGGCTGTATGCAAATTAACTCAGCCAAGATGGAGGCTGGCAGCCACGGAGGTGGGTGTGGCACAGGTGGCGGGGCGGGCGGGGCAGGCTTGGCCATCCTGCAAACTGCCATCAGCCCCTCATCCATGCTGGCCAGGCATGCCAGCAGGTGGATATCCCCTGAGGGGTCCCAGACTGTGAGAGGGCATAGGCTAGGCTGAGGGACCCCCGCCCCCCACCGAGTGCACAAATTATTGTGCACTGGGCTCCTAGTGTATACTAATAAAAGGATAATATGCTAATTAAACCAGATAGACTGGACATCTTCCAGATGTCCTTCTGGACAAAGCCACAGTGGCGGGACCGTGGCAGAGACAGTCAGGGGTAATCAGGCAGGCAGGCAGAGCCATTAGGGGCAATCAAGTGGCAGGGGAGCAGTTAGGGGCATTAGGCAGGCAGGCAGAGGGGTTAGGAGTGATCAGGCAGGCAGGTGAGTGGTTACAGGTGATCAGGCAGGCAGGTTGGCCAGTAGTTAGGAGTCAGCAGTCCCAGATTGCAAGAGGGTACAGGCCCGGATGAAAGACTCTCCCCTCCCCTCCACCTGCATGACTTTTGTGCACCTGGGCCTCTAGTTGTGAATAATGCTTCTATGAACATAGGAGGGTGTATATTCTTTCTGATTGTTGTTTGGGGACTCCCTGGATATATTCCCAGAAGTGAGATCAAAAGGCAGTTCCATTTTAATTTTTGTGAGGAAAACTGTACTGTTTTCCACAGTGGCTGCACCAGTCTGCATCCCCACTGAGAATGCACTAGGGTTCCCTTTCTCCATATCCTCCCCAGCACTTGTCATTTGTTGATTTGCTGATGGTAGCCATTCTGACAGGTGTGAGGTGATCCTCATTGTCATTTTAATTTGCATCTTTCTGATGATTAGTGATGCTGAGCATTATTTAATATACTATTGGCTATCGGTATGTGCTCTTTGGAGAAGTGTCTATTCAGGTCATTTGCCATTTTTTTTAATTGGATTATTTGTCTTCCTGGTGTTGAGTTGTATAAGTCCTTTATATATTTTGCATAGTAACCCCTTGTCACACATATCATTGGGAAATATGATCTCCCATGCAGTGGATTCCCTTTTCTCGTTGTTGATGGTTTATTTTGCTGTGCTGAAGTGTTTTAGTTTGATGTAGTCTCATTTGTTCATTCCTTTTTCCTTTATTTCCCTTGCCCTAGACATATTGGCAAAAATATTGCTATGCAAAGATGTCCGAGATTTAATTGCTTTTGTTTTCATCCAATGTTTGTATGGTTTTGAGACTTACATTTAAGTCTTTTACCCATTTGAGTTTATTCTTGTATATGGTGTAAGTTGGTGGTTTAGTTTCATTTATTTTTGTATGTACCTGTTCAATTTCCCAGCACCATTTACTGAAGAAACTGTTTTTACTCTATTGTATGTTCTTGCCTCCTTTGTCAAATATTAATTGACTATAAAGACATGGGTCGATTTCTGGACTCTCTGTCCTGTTCCATTGACCTGTATGTCTATTCTTGTGGAATAGTTTTGATTACAGTACCAGGAAGTTTTGATTACAATGGTTTTGTAGTATAGTTTGATATCAGCTATTGTGATCCCTCCAACTTTGTTCTTTTTTCTCAAAATTGCTGAGGCTATTCTCAGTCTTTTTTGGTTCTATATAAATTTTTAGAATATTTATTCTAGGTCTGTGAAATATGCCATTAGTATTTTAATAGGATTGCATTGAATCTATAGATTGCTTTGGGTATTATGGACATTTTAATGATGTTAATTTTTCCAATCCAAGATTTCAACATTCTTGAATTTGTTAAGATTCCTTTTGTGTTATAACATGTGGCCTATCTTTGAGAATGTTCATTGTGCACTAGAGGTATATACTTCCACTTGTTTGTATCTTCCTCTGTCTTCCTTTTCAATGTCCTATAGTTTTCTGAGTGTAGGTCTTTTACTTCCTGGTTAAGTTTATTTTTAGATACCTTATTTTTTGTTGCAATAGTAAGTGGTACTGTTTTCTTAGCATCTCTTTCTTTTTGTTAAATATATTTTTATTGATTTCAGAGAGGAAGGAAGAGGGAAAGAGAGATAGAAACATCAATGATGAGAGTGAAGCCTTCTGCACACCCCCTAGAGAAATCAAGCCTGCAACCTGGGCATGTGCCCTTGACCAAAATAAAACCCAAAACCCCCAGTCCACAGGTGGGTGCTCTATTCACTGAAATAAACCAAACTGGCTAGGGCATTTTCTCTTCCTGATAGTTCATTATCCTATATAATCCTATATAATAAAAGAGAAACATGTAAATTGACTGTCCATCTGCTATGCTCACCAGCCAATCAGGAGTGAGTATGCAAATTAACCCAACAAAGATGGCAGATTAATTTGCATACACAGGCACCAGGCTGAGAGCAGAACAGGAGAACCAGCACAGAGTGGAGTGGCTTGGGGAATTTGGCTCCTCAAGCCACCAGATGGAGAGCAGAGAGGGAGAGCTGGTGGTTTGGAGAACTTGGCAGAGTGGGAGGCCCTGGGACAGAGACAGAGCAGGAAGGGAAAACCAAGATCATGGGAAGCACCAGGAATTCTGGGAATAGTAGTTTTGGTGGCAGCCCAAGGACCTGAAACAGAAGCCCGGAGCACAAGGAGCACCAGAAATGCTGGGAATTGTAGTTCTGATGGCCAACGGATCTCCTAGACACTAGAGCAAAGTGAGCCTGGAGCAAGTTACTGTTTTGGGGGGGATGGAGGGAAAGCAAAGATGAGAGACATAAGTAAAATCAGAGTGTCTAGGAAAAATTAAAGGGAAGATACCCTAAGACTTCCAGGAAATCTCCACCAGTGAAGCAAATAAAAAAAATGCCTCTGTTATTTGGTAGCAACAAACCAAATTGAGTTGGGGTCTCAGACAATTTGTTCATCTGATTGCAAAGACAGGCAAAAACTCCTGGATTGGAGAGGACTCCCCTGAAGGCTCCCAGATTAGAGAGGGTGCAGTTCAGGCTGAGGGACCTCCCAGTGCACAAATGCCATGCACTGGGCCCCTAGTAAGTGTATAAAAATGCAACTGAACTGGATGTTAATTTCTGCTACTTAGCCGAACTCATATATTAGATATAGCACTTTTTTTGTGGAGTCTTCACGGTTTTCTATGCACAATATCATGTTATTGGTGAATAATGACAGTCTTGTTTCCTCCTTTCCAATATGGATACCTTTTATTTCTGCGAAGACTTCCAGTACTATGTTGAATAGGTGCTGAAAGCAGACATCCCTGTCTTGTTCCTGATCTTAAGGGAAACACTTTCGGTTTTTGCCCATTGAGTATGATGTTGGCTGTGGATTTGTCGTATGTGCCCTTTATTACACTAAGGTATGTTCCCTCTATTCCCACTTTGCTGAGAGTTTTTGTCATAAATGGGTGCTGGATTTTATCAAATGTTTTTGTGTCTATTGATATGATCATGTGGTTTTAATCTTTCACTTGTTTTTTTTGTGATATATCATAGTTATTGAATTGTGAATATTTTACCAGCCTTGCATCCCTGGAATAAATCTCAATTGATCATGGTGTATGATCTTTTCAATCTATTGCTGGATCCAATTTGCTAATATTTTTTTGAGTATTTTAGCATCTATGTTCATCAGGAATATTGGCCTATGATTTTCTTTCTTTGTAGTATTTTCATCTGATTTTGGATTTAGGGTAATGCTGGCTTTGTAAAAAGAGCTTGAAAGTCTTAACTCCTCTTGAATTTTTTGGAATCGTTTGAAGAGCGTAGGTATTTCTTTTTCTTTCTATGCTTGATAAAAGTCCCTTGTGAGGCCATTGGCCCAGGAATTTTGTTTACTGGGAGTTCTTTGTTTTTTTTTGTTTGTTTGTTTGTTTTATTACTGCTTCAGCTTCATTACCGTATTTTCCAGCGTATGAGACGACTGGGCATATAAGACAACCCCCAACTTTTTAAAAAAATGTATTTTATTGATTTTTTACAGAGAAGAAGATAGAGAGTTAGAAACATCGATGAGAGAGAAACATTGATCAGCTGCCTCCTGCACACCCACCATCAGGGATGTGCCCACAACCAATGTACAGGCCCTTGACCGTAATCAAACCTGGGACCTTCCAGTTCACTGGCTGATGTTCTATCCATTGAGCCAAACCGGTCAGGGCGACAACCCCCAACTTTTGAGAAGATTTTCCTGGGTTAAAAAGTCCGGACAGAGACCATATGCAGCATAAAAAGGAGATGACCAGAGACACTTGCGGTCTCCATCTGGCTCCATTGATGACCCCTGACTTTTGAGAAGATTTTGAGAAAGTTAAAAAGTCGTCTTATATGCCAGCAAATACGATAGTTGTTATTGACCTATTCAGGTTTTCTGATTTTTCCTGAACGAGTTTGGAAGATTGTAAATTTCTAGGAATTTGTCCCTTTTGCCCAGATTGTCAATTTGTTTGGCATATTTTTCATGGATTATTTTTGGCATATTTTTTTTACAATTATTTGTATTTCTGTGGTGTCAGTTGCTACTTCCCCTCTTTCATTTGTGATTTTATTTATTTGGGTCCTCTCTGTTTCTTGGTGAGTCTGGCTAGAGGTTTATCAACCTTATTTGTCTTTCTAAAGAACCTTGGTTTCATTTATCTTTTGATTTTTTGTTAGTCTCTAATGTCATTTATTTCCACTCTATTCTTTATTATTTCCTTTCTTCTACTTCTTCTAGGCTTTGTTTGTTGTTCTTTTTCTAGTTAGTTTAGGTGTATGGCTCAGTTATTTATTTCAGATTTTTATTGCTACTTGAGCTAGGCCTGCAATGCTGTGAACTTCCCTTTCAGGACTATTTTCATTGTGTCCATAGATTTAGGTTGTTGTGTGTTCATTTTCACTTGTTTCTGGGTAATTTTTGATTTCTTTCTTGATCTCATTGGTAACCCACTCATTGTTTAATAACACACTATTTAGCCTCCATTTTTTTGAAAAATTTTGAGGATTTTAAAAATTGTAGTTGATTTTTAGTTTCATGCCACTGTGATGCAAGATGATGCTTAACAAGATTTCAACCTTCTTGAATTTGTTAAGATTTATTTTGTGTGAAACATTTGGCCTATCTTTGAGAAGTTTCTTTGTAAATTAGATGAGAATGTACATTCTGTTGCTTTGGAGTGAAATGTTATGAAAATTTCAGTTAAATCCATCTGATCTAGTGTCTAATTTAAGGCTTTTGTTTCCTTGTTGATTTTTTATCTGAAAGATCTATCCAGTGATGTCAGTGGGGTGTTAAAGTCTCCTTCTATGACCATAATGCTGTTGTTCTTCCCTAAAGTTCACCAAGAGTTGTCTTTAAAAAATAATACGTGTGTGTGTGTCTCTTGTAGACAGCTACCCTATGTTTTTTGATTGAAGCATTTAATCCTTTTACATTTAAGGTTATTATTTATTGCAATTGTTTTTCTTTATGCCTGTGTTCCTTTCTCCTCTCCTCTCTCTCTCTCTCTCTCTCTCTCTCTCTCTCTCTCTCTCTCCCTCCCTCCCTCTCTCCCTCTCTCTTTCTTCTTCTTATAGCATTCCCTTTAGCGTTTCTTGCAATCCTGGTTTGGTGGTAATGAACTGCTTTAACCTTTTGTTGTTGTTGTCCGGGAAGCACTTTATTTCACCTTCAATTTTCAAGGCAACCCCAGAGTCTCTTCCTGGCTGCCTGGCTCCCGGACAGAAGCCTGCCTTGGAGGCACAGTCTTTAAGTGCTCTCTCTGCCCATCTCCCTGCACCTCGTGCTGCGGGACCAGGAAAGCAGGGGAAGGAAATCGTCCCTGAGCAGCACTTTGATTTCTCCGTGTGTCTCACCATAGAGTGGGTGGTGAGCAGCAGAACACGCAGGACGGGCTAACCGAGTGTCAGCAGGTGGGGGAGTGGTGCTTCCTGGCACTCGGGTGGGTGAGACCCATCCTCCTTCCCACACCACATGGTTTACCCCTGCCTGGCTCTCTGCCCACAGTCCTCCCAGAGAAGGGAGCTCCTCAAGGTCACTGCTGAGTGCACTGGCAGACCCTCCACCAGATGACGTGGCCTGTGGTCTCTCCACATCAGCCTGCAGTGAACTTCCCCGGCTGGTGGGTAACAGCAGGAGCTCCCCTTCCCTGGCTGGTGCTGCTGCGTCTCCCAGGTGGACGGAATACCCACTGATTCCCACACCCGAGGCTACATGGGGCCCCTTCCTGTCTCTGTTGCTGTGGATTGGGGAGCCTTGAGCGGGGCTGAGACCCCATGCTCCCTAGAGGAGGGAGCCCCACAGCCATGAGCACCTCCCCCTGCCGCCCCCATGCCCCCACTTCCTGGCCACCAGCTGTATGAGGTGGCCTACCCTCTGCATGTCTTTTTTTAAAAATATATTTTATTGATTTTTTACAGAGAGGAAGAGAGAGGGATAGAGAGCTAGAAACATCGATGATAGAGAAACATCGATCAGCTGCCTCCTGCACACCTCCTACTGGAGATGTGCCCGCAACCAAGGTACATGCCCTTGACTGGAATCGAACCTGGGACCGTTTAGTCTGCAGGCTGATGCTCTATCCTCTGAGCCACACCGGCCAGGGCTCTCTGCATGTCTTAACACCCCTGCAGGCTCCTCCTGTCTTCCTTCATGCTCCGCGGTTATCATATTTCAGAGCAGTTCCACTTCTACTGCTTTTTCACGCTGATTGCTCTCACGTAGCTGCACATGGCCAGGGGCTGGGAGAAAGTGGATGGAGCTCCAGCTGCTCTGCAGCCATGCTGGCATCTCCTCCTGTGTAGACTTTCATGCCAGCGCTGACGTACACACACGACCACCAGGAAGCACTGTGTTCAGCGGGGTCCTGATGCGAAAGCCAGGCCCAGAGGAGGAAGGCTGTGGCAGTGAGCGGCGGCCGGCTGAGACGCCTGTGCTCACCACCCCATCTGTGTTCCCGTCATACTTACTCCACATCTCACGTGCAGTGTCTTTTTGGACACGTGCATTTCCTTTTGTTTTCCCTGAGTTTTTAGAAATAGTGCCTCTGAAATTCAAGCCTCTGTGGTTTGCTTGGGGCCAGAGGGAAGGTTGCAGCTTCGCCATTTGACTTCCTTATTTTTGTTGAAGACACATCCCAGTTGAATCTGAGTCTGAAGCAGGGTCTCTGGGAAGCTGTTGGGTTGGGTGCACCTTTCTGTGAATTTCCCTAATCACTGGCTCTCAGCTCCCATCTCAGTGTAAGGTGGCGGTAGCCATGTGGCCCAATGGCCAGCACCTCCCTGCTGGGCTTCGATAGGCACCTGGTGTCTCAACAGCGAGGTCCTCACTTCTTCCCTCTTCAAAGCTCAGACTCCCTCTGAACTGTCCTTCGTTTTCGGTTTCCAGTCTCAGCGTCTTTAGCTCATTTACAAAACAGAGGGTGCCACTACTCCTGATGCAGTGACTGGTCAGCTCAAGAGCCTCAGCCGTCGCTCTGGCCTACTTACCAGGGCTTCCGAGTCTCATAAGCTGAGTGAGCTTGGTCTCCTTAGCGTGACCATTTACAACACCCAGACCCCTGGCTGCACAGGAAGGGCTCCCAGAACAGAGCCCTCCGAAGGGAGAGGGTGGCTTGGCGTCCCGAGAGCTGGGACAGGGCCAAGACGTGGAGGGTGGGAGGAAGGCAGCGGCGTCTAAGATGAGAAAGCAGAGACTCAAGGAAGTGGTCAGGTCAGATGGCACCAACCACCTGCAGGCAGACCCACCGGCCGTGCTGGGGCGGAGGTAGTGGGTTGCCGCTGTTGTGACACCGAATGTGTTTCCAGGTATCGCTTCCCTGGGCCATGCACTGAAGATCCGCAGTGGTGGCTGGGCATGTCCTTGGCCTCGGTGTGTTGGCAGCGTGGTGTGGTTTAGGGCCGGTGGCGATGGCTCTTTTAAAGTGAAAGTGCTCTGGAAATCCAGAGAAGGGAATCTCTCCCTCCCTTACAGCCTTCTCTGGGGACTGGAGGATCAAGAAGGGTCCATGGAGGAAGTGGTGTGGGGGTGAGTCCCAAGAAGAGGACGACTTCTCTCCCTCCTCTCCTTCCCTTTTTCTTATTCTGTCCTGGGAGCTGCCTTCTTTGGCAGCACAGGTGTGGCGTGTGGTGAGAAAGAAAGCGGCAGTTCCTCGTCAGATACGTGGGAAGGAGCGTGCTTCTGTGGACACACATTCAGGGGAACTTGTCTGCTCCCTAGTCAGGTGCTGCCCACAACTTTTTCCATAATTGCTGTGCAGGGAGCTAGCTCACAGCAGCGCACGACGTCTGCCCTCTGGAGTGCTGGTCCCCCCGAGGCTAGGGCAGGTTGGGGTGGGCACTGGCCCCCAGAGGTTGGGGCAGGTCGGGGTGGGTGTTGACCCCCAGAGGTCGGGGCAGGTCGGGGTGGGCACTGCCCTCCCAAGGCTGGTGTGGGTTGGGGTGGGCACTGGCTCGGGGCCAGTCTTATGGAGCCAAAAGAGATGGCTTCAGAGGCAGCTGAGGGCTCTGTATTTATGGCACGAGTCCTGCTGCTCAGTTCTGAGTAGCAGTTATAGCAACATTATAATCAAGAACGTGTGGCAGTGCCAGCTGGGGGGCCTCCCAGCACGTTGCTGGCTTTACACCTGGGTGCTGACAATGGGCCAGCCATGCAGGGGCATCCTCATGCAAGGGAGGGTGTCCTCATGGGGGGCATCTTCATGGGTGGGGGCAGTATCCTCATGCAATGGGCCACAGCACCGCCCTCCTCAGGCTCAGAACTCTGTTTTCTGAAGTTCAGGGTCAGACCAGAGCCCTCTGCTCTCAGGCCTGTGACTTAGGAGGAAGGAATAGTCCAAGTTCCCTTACTGACATCCAACACATCCTTGGCATTTGCAGGGGCCTGTGAGGAAAGCCAGGCCTGATGTGCACTGTTATTCTCTCTCCTCTCAGTGCCGGACTGGCGAGCTCACCTGATCGGCGGGCTGCTGGCCGTCACGGGCGCGGCTGCGCTCATCCTGTGCGTGTCCAGCAGGTTTCGCATCGACATTATGCTTTGGTATCGAAGTGCCTTCCACTCTCCTGGGACCACAGCAGGTACGTGGGGATTCGCTCACAGGCGTGGCCATTGGAAAACACTGGTCATGCTTTCTAGCTGCATCCTATGTCATTGGCACAAGCAGAGACAGACCTGTCCCTGCACTTTTCCATGCTGCAAAATGCCTTCCCAGGACCCGTGCTGTGGGCCACACCCACCTGAGGCCCAAGAGATCCAGGGGCAAATCCCCCAGGTCCCACTGCAAAGCCTTCCCAAGGGACCTCACATCCACTGGTGTGAGCAAAGGAAGGAACGTGCTCCTTGAGCAAAGTGCTCCTCCCCCGGGAATCCCCTCAGCACAGTGGGTGCGTGGCAGGATGGGTGTGTGGACAGGATGGGTGTGTGGGAGGATGGGTGTGTGGACAGGATGGGTGTGTGGACAGGATGGGTGTGTGG
>PVJC01039546.1:0-16201 GCA_004026665.1 Murina feae | reverse complement strand
GGGGGGGGGGGAATCTGTTGTTCCATCTGTCGTGGGTGGCAGGAACAGCACAGGTGCTAGACTAGTGGGGTCATACTGGACCTGGATTCAGCAACCTCTGTACTTGCATCTAGCTAGAAAAGAATTCATAGATCAAACTATAAGAGAACATTTCTTTGGAAAATCACAGAGGTAGAAGAAATGGGCTTAGGAAATAAATTATAGAGGTAAAGGAAGGCGCTTGGAGCTTGGGAGTGAGGAAGCTAATGGTTATATGTCTGTGGGGATGGGAAGGAGGAGGGGGAAGGGAAAGGTGCTGCTGGAGTGCTCTGGGGAGGGAGAGTGTCCTGGGTCTCCCATCCTAAGGGTTTTAGGGTGGAGATTTTAGGGGAGGCCCAGGGGAAGATCTCAATAGACTATTCAGTAGCTTTCCAGGTGGTTCCTTTCATGGTCTAGGTCTCCACTGATTGATTGGTTGGCTCTGCTAGGTGTGATCAAGCAATTCAATCGATGCCCCTCCCCCAAGAACTGACTTTTCAGGCCATTTCACTATGGAAATCCCCTTTACTTGCTGAGACCACATTCCATTATCTCTCCCCTCTGGACCTGCACAGAGAATTCTCCACCCAGAAAAAGCCCACCAAAAGTTCTTTAAAAACCACGGACTCCCATCACTGGGTGCTGGAGCCATCTGGGGCTCAGCCACCTGGTGCAGATGATCAAATAAATTCGTAATCCCTCACCATTCTGGCCTCCTGCATTCCTTCCAGACCTAACAGGCTCCAGGGGGTCATTATCCAATGCGGTTGGTCCTGAGGTCAATAGTGGTGTTGCTTCTCTGGTTTTGCTGCTTTTCTGGGCCTGTATCTGAAATACAACCGAGGCCCCTATCTCTAGAGAAGTGCTAGGGGAGGGAAGGTCACCCTGGGGGCACTTTTCAGCCTGGGGACCTTCTGTACCTGTCCCGTAATCCTTGCTCTGCTGGTATGTGCCCTGACCTGCCTATCACAACAAAGCTTATCAGGACGAAGCTCTAACTAACTGAGCCACCCAGGCAGGGCCCAACATTTTTAAAAAGTAATCTATCAACTGATAGGTAATTCAATTAGGTCTTCCTTCAATTTTGTTAAAAACCCATTGAGAAATCAAATATCTACAAATTTTCATTTCTGTGTCTGGCCTCCCAGAAGTCTGTACACCCTGGGACAATACATCACAATAAGATCAGATGCAGGATTAGAGAGAAGTAGGTTTGTTTGTTGTTGTTGTTCTTGTAAAGTGGGACAAAGGCTCATCCTTGGGCAATTTTTTAGGAATTAGGTTGTAAACACTAATTTCCTGAAAACTGTCCTGGTCTGACTGCTTACAGGGTTTGTATTCTTCTGTTTGCAGACCTTGGCTCTGAATGATTCCACTCCAATGACTCCACTTACCAACGCTGCAGCTGATTCCTCACGTTCTTACCTTTAGACTATACCAGTTCCTTTCTCTAAGGACCAAGCTCCTCCAAACTCTTCAGCCTCCCAGCACCTGGCTCCTTAACTTTCCAGCTCCATTCTCCTCCTCTTACCCTAGTGCGCGGCTTGCAGATTCCAGAACACACAGCGCTCCTGGCCTCTCCAGCCTGGACGCTCGCTCCACTCCCCCTCCCTGGCCCTCGCCTCCTAGCTGAGGCTTTCGCTTCAGACTGTCTAGGCTCCCGTTTCCAGAGGCTGCTCGGACACGTGCGCGAAGCGGCAGATCATTAGGGCAGTCAACACACTGCTTCCAGGACGGAGCAGCCTGTGCTCGGCTCCTGGAAGACATTTCCCACATTTCAAGGTGAGAAACGTTTGCAACGCACACCACAGCGTCTCAGTCTGCAGGCAGCCAGTGCTCTCAAGGCATCTCACCTGCGCGGTTACTTCTCGTTTTAGCCACGCATGTGCGCAGCACCCGCCCCGCGACTGGAGTAAGTGCTGGAGGAATCCCACTGGAAAGTCAGCCTCCCTAAGCCTTCCCCTAGCTTCGCGGGCGGCTCGCCGAGCCTCGTCGCCCCGCCCACTTCTGTCAGTGCCGGGACCTTAAAGTGGGCCCGCAGCGCGCCTCACTCAGGCAGCCAGGGGACCCACCGGGGGCCTTTACTATTTGAAGATTACAGGGGCAGTCGGCAGCTCGCGCGAGACGGAGCTCGTACTCTCGCGAGAAGTCTAGGAGGCGGCCGTGATGGCGGCGGCGGGAACTGGACCGGGACCCGGAGTGGGTGCAGGACCTGGCCCAGCAGCGGCCGCAAATGCAACAGCGACGGAGGAAGGGGAGACGAAGCCGGTGGTAGCGGTAGCAGCCGCTCCAGCCGGAGAGGGGCCATCTGCTGCTCCAGCGGCGGAGCCCGGTGCCGGAGAGGCCGAAAGCGGGTAAGACGTCCAGCCGTCACTGGAGGACGCGGGGAGGGAGGCCCGCCCCTCCTGGAATCCCGCGGCTCCCGGGAGTCCTCCCGCCCGCCCCTTTCGAACCTGGGCCCAGCCGCCAACGGCTCGCCCTGCCCCTTCGGCACCGTAGTCCCACCCGCCGCTTGGCCGGTCCCCGCGGAACTGGACCTCAGACCACGCCCCTTTCCGCACCTTGAAGGGCTGTGGGAGCCCGGTTTCTGGTCACGACTCCGGCCCCTGCACCCCGGCACTGGGCTGCTAACGCAGTCTTGTAGCAGGATCCCCATCAGCTAGCCCAGAGCAGAAACCATTGGACTTGCCAGGCTGGAAGAAGCGGCGGCCCCTCCGAAACGCGGTGGGAGAGCTGCCGCCTGCGAACCTCCCCGGGGCCAGGTCCACCCCATGCGGATGGGTCTGTAGGGCTGGTTAGGCTTCCCTGTGCACACGGGCCTGCGTCCGTCTGAGCCACATGCTCCTAACCCAGGGCATCGGGCCTGAGAACGGGCTTAGCGAACAAGCTGGGCGTGCGGTTCACCGGTCCTTTGGTCATTGTCTTCGGGATGCTGGGCGTCTTGAGGTTTGTCTCCTTTGAAAAGTTTTCCTAACTGAGCGCTTTCACGGTCTTACAGGGATGCGAACTCTGTTGATGCAAGTGGTGGTTTGGAGACAGAATCCTCTAATGGGAAAGATACACTAGTAAGTATTTATGATTGTTTGTTACAACAGCTGTTTAGTAGAAGGTATTCTAGAGAGGAAGAACAATTTATGATCGTTTTTGTTTGTTTGTTTTAGTTCTTAAGTGAGTCAAAAATACAATAGGTCCACTAACTTGACTCACTAATTGCTCTCCGGACACAGGAAGGTGCTGGGGATACTTCTGAGGCGATGGACACTCAAGCCGGCTCCGTGGATGAAGAGAATGGCCGGCAGCTGGGGGAAGTGGAGCTGCAGTGCGGGATCTGTACCAAGTGGTTCACAGCAGACACCTTCGGCATAGATACCTCGTGAGTATTTTAGTAGTTTTGTAAGAATCGCTTTGTGAGACAGATCTCTACATGTTCAACGGCGTAGTAGTTTGTAGGCAAATATAAACGTACTAGGGGCCCAGTGCACAAAATTTGTGCACTGGGGGGGTGGTGTGTGTGTGTGTCCCTCATCCTGGTCTGCACCCTCTCCAATCCGGGAACCCTCGGGGCTGCTGGCTCCTAACCTCACCTGCCTGCTAGCCTGATCCCACTAACTGCTCTCCCCTGCTGCCTGATCCTCCTAACTGCTCTCTGCCTGCCTGATAACCTGTAACTGCCTCTGCCTCAGCCCTGCCACCATGGCTTTGTCCGGAAGGACATCTGGAAGGTGTTCAGTCTAATTAGCATATTACCTTTTTATTGGTATAGATAGCTTTCCAGTGTCTCCTAACCATTGTTCGGCGAGTGGTAGGATTTGAATCAGGAGTTGTTTTTAATACCCTGAGCAATGTTTTCTACCTACTGAGCACAGCTCTAAGAGGTACAGTGCTTATATATATATATGTATGTATATATGTATGTGTATATATATCTATATTCCCTGCTTTTGAGCTTGCAATCATTTTGAGACAAAACCATGCAATTACAAAATATTACATAAACAGAATTGAGACAGTATCATTAAAATCTTGTATTGGGTGTTGTGGATTTGGGGGAAAGGGTTGATATACGGGTGGACAAAGCATGATGTCAGAAATTTGAGATGACCCTTCATGCATCAGCCATCCTTACTTAGCTTTGGCTTCTAACTCCCTCCCTTTAGATATCAGCAAAACCTATTTTTAATCTTTCGCCTTTTTTAGTGAATTAAAATCATTTTATGGTGGATTGAGAATGAGAGGCTTCTTTCCTATCAACATCTAGCAAGTGGCAATTACTGACTCACTGTCTGTTGTAATGATTGTTTTGCTGGCTCTCTGTGGTGTTCCATATGGTCCATATAAATACAAGTAAATTTAGGCAAGACTATCTCGAAATAAGGCTGCATTCATAAATTAATTTCTTTGGGTGGGATTGTGAAGAAATACCTCATTTGTAATCTGTTGAATGCTTGCTAGTTAAAAAGTTATAGTGGGTTTTAGAAATGCTAATGTCTCAGTTTACATCTGACTGGTGACTGGATGGAATGTTTACAAAAGAAAGTATTAAAGGATCAGGAAGAAAGACTTGGTAGAAAGATCATTAGAAGAAAATAAATTAGCTAAGCAAATCGTCACTTAGGAAAGACCTAAAATCTGGCCACTTTGGCCAAAGAGGGTTGATTTAGATAGGCAGGATCTAGGAAAGGAAATTTATTGGGAGAGAGAAGTTGGAGCAATCCAGGGAAGAATCAAACCACAGTTCACAGTTTAGGTAGGGACCAGTTTGTACCTGAATTTGAGAAGTTATACCTGAACTGAACTAAGTGGGACAGGTGTGTTTTACAGCTGAAAAAGGCTGCTCCAAATACCTGGTCGTGTTTGAATTAAATAACTATATACCTACCTACCTCTGGTATGAGGCTTTGCTTTCTGTAAATGAGTTTGTTACAACAGCTGTTTAGTAGAAGGTATTTTTGAGAGGAATAAAGGTAAGGGTATGTAGTCTTAACATTCATAAGAATGTTTCTCAGTTTCTCGAGTGGTGGCAATGAACACACACTTGGGAACCCTCTTTTTGAGGCTACCTTAAGCTAGTTCCAGCAGAGTCCAAGATAAACTTGCCTTTATTTTCATTTCTTCTCTTCCAGCTTAAGCCAATCTTTTCTTTTTCTGTTCCTCTTTTAAAAGAATGTGTTTTTTATTGCTTTTTAGAAAGAGAGGAGGCGGGGGGGGGGGGGGGGGAGAGACAGAGAGACATTGATGTAAGAGCAAGATAACAGCGATCTCCTGCAAGCCCCCTACCAGGATTGAGCCCAAAACCTGGGCATGTGCCCTGACCAGGAATTGAACTGGTAATCTTTCAGCGCCTGGAACAATGCTCCAGCCAACTGAGCCACACCGGCCAGGACAGTCTTCCCTATCTCTTAAATCTGAAGTTACTACTTGGGTCTTTTAAACTTTTATAGACTAATTACCATTTGTAGGATTCATTTGGTAATGAGGCAAGTAATGTTTTGTGATTTCTGTGTTGTCTTCTGGAATAATTATTTACTTTTTTCTTTTTTAATCTTCACTTGAGGATATTTTTGCCATTGATCTTTAGAGAGAGAGTAGAAGAGAGTGGAGGTAGGAGAGACAGAGACAGAGACATTAACTGGTTGCCTCCTGCTGGAGACCAAGCCCCGATGGGGCCAGGGATCAGACCTGCAACTGAAGTATGTGCCTTGACCAGGAATTGAACCCGAGACCCTTCAGTCCTCGGATCAACACTCTAACCATGGAGCAGCCAGCCAAGGCATTATTTACATTTTTAATTAATCTTTAAAAATATTTAGTATATTTTTATTATTGTTGTTAGAGAAAGAGAGAAACATTGATGTGAGAGGGTAGCATCAATTATGAACTGGAAACCTGGGCATGTGCCCTGACCAGGAATAGAACCTTCTGGTAGATGGGAGAATGCTCAACCAACTGAGACACACCAACCAGAGCTTTAATTAATCTTTTTATACATTGTGTCTACCCTTTCCAACAATGTTATTAGCATTTTTAAAGTTATTTAGAGATCTTTAAATACTAATATTTAAGTATAAAGATATTTGAAGAGACTGCTTTGTCTTCTTCTGTAGTTCACTTGCATACTCTTTTTTTAAAAAAATATATTTTATTGATTTTTTACAAAGAGGAAGGGAGAGGGATAGAGAGTTAGGAACATCAATGAGAGAGAAACATCGATCAGCTGCCTCCTGTACACTCATCACTGGGGATGTGGCCGCAACCAAGGTACATGCCCCCAACCGGAATCGAACCTGGGACCCTTCAGTCTGCAGGCCGATGCTCTATCGACTGAGCCAAACTGGTCAGGGCTGGCATACTCTTTTTGGCATACTCAAGATCTGTAATTAACCCAGACAAAGTACCAATGAGAACCTTCCAAAGGCTGAGTTATCCACTATGGTGGATAATGTCTTATTAAATATTTGTGACAGAAAAGTCTAGGTATTTGTAAAAAACACAAATCCTGCCCTAACCGGTTTGGCTCAGTGGATAGAGCGTAGGCCTGCGGGCTGAAGGGTCCCAGGTTCGATTCCGGTCAAGGGCATGTACCTTGATTGCAGGCACATCCCCGGTAGGGAGTGTGCAGGAGGCAGCTGATTGATGCTTCTCTCTCATCGATGTTTCTAACTCTCTGTCCCACTCCCTTCCTCTCTGTAAAAAATCAATAATAAAATAAAATGAAATTTAAAAACACACAAAAAAACCCCACAAATCCTATTTTGATTTTTGGGGATCTTTTTACCTTTTTTAAAAAAAATACATTTTATTGATTTTTTTTACAGAGAGGAAGGGAGAGGGATAGATAGTTAGAAACATCGATGAGAGAGGAACATCCATTAGCTGCCTCCTGCACACCCCCAACTGGGGATGTGCCCGCAACCAAGGTACATGCCCTTGACCGGAATCAAACCTGGGATCTTCCAGTATGCAGGCCGATGCTCTATCCATTGAGCCAAACCAGTTAGGCTAACTTTTAAGATTATATTAATATTAGTGGCCCGGTGCATGAATTCATGCACATTGAAAGGAAATTAATTAGAAGAAATATTTTAACACTTTGTAAGCGGACATTTTCCCGCCACTGTGTGGTAGCGTTCGAAATACTTTCCTTTGTGCAGGGGTATATTACAAAACTTGCACATGTACCGCGTTTCACTGCGTAGTTTATGAGCGGCACACACACGACAACTACGTAAAACATTTTTATTTTTGCCGGTTCCAGCTAGAGGTTCCAATGTATGTTTCCTCATGTCCATTGACAGTCTCCCTGGTGGATCTGATTTTACTCGTTTCCTGCAAAAATGTGTTATTAATAGTACTATTCATATTTTCTCTATAATAGAAGTGTCAACCAAATTCACAGTGACAAATAGAAACACACACATGTGATTAGCGCCAGTGAGAGCTTTATATGCGCACATGCACAAGTCAACTTAGCCTTTTATAGATAGAGAATAAACTTGCTTAATTTGACCTGCTTTCTGATTTGGTAAACTTTTTCTAGTCCAGTGAAGCACCCCAACTTCTCTTTTAGGTAATTGTCAGCAACATAGCAGTAAATATCAACACGAAGCAGATTATTATTATAGGTCATGCAGGTAGAACAATATTTAACTGCAGCAGTGTTTGACTATATTCTGTGCATTGACAAAACCTGAAGTCATTTTGAAGGTCTACCATTTCTTTTCAATCGAGTCAAGTTTCTAAGCTTTCTAAATCTCCATTTTCCAGCTAATGAAAAGAAAATAGGATTCCACCGAGTCTCCCATCTACCTACTCCAGGACTTCTGTGAGGGTCAAATGAGATAAGGCACGGAAAAACGCTTCACAAACATTTGGTTATAGTGTGAAATGTTTCTGTCTGGCTATAAAGCAAGTCGAGTTTCTGGGCTGAAGAAACTGCAAGGAGGCTAGTCGCTAGGGAGAGGAAGCCGTGTGTTGTTACATGACATTACCTGGACAGTTGGACGCTTAGCATATTAGCCTTTTACATATATAGATATTCAAATGACTATAACTTTCACTATTGTTTTACTTCTCATAAAGAAATGTGTGTTCATAAGTTCACTAAGTTGTACAATTTGGCTGTTCTACAGATCCTGTCTACCTTTCATGACCAACTACAGTTTTCATTGCAATGTGTGCCATCATAGTGGGAATACCTATTTCCTCCGGAAGCAAGCAAGTAAGAACAAAGTTCTCTGGAGTACTGCAAACAAATTAACCTCTAGTTATCTGGTAAAGAAAAAGTATTTGGGCCTAGCAGAATCAGGAAACCTTTGCCTGGTAGCAGTGAAAGTTGCATTGAGGTTTAGTTCTGAATAATTGCTATTATCCATTTTAGATCAAATGACGACTCTACTTGATATTTTGTTATTTTGTTAATTTGTAGACCACATCGTTAAATATTCTTTTGGTAATAAAATCTAGTGTCATAGATAACTTTTTCTTTTTGTTTTGATAGACTTGAAGGAAATGTGCCTTAGTGCTTTGGCCAACCTAACATGGCAGTCCCGAACACAAGATGAACATCCAAAAACCATGTTCTCCAAAGATAAGGTAGAGATGCAATTAGTATAATTGCAATTATGCCAAAAAGTAACTCTTAAAAAAAGTATATTTTTATTGCCTTCAGAGAGGAGGGGAGAGATAGAAACATCAATGATGAGAGAGAATCATTGATTGGCTGCCTCCTGCAGGCCCCCTACTGGGGACCTGGCCCACAACCCAAGCATGTGCCTTGACTGGAATCAAACAGTGACTTCCTGCTTTTTAGGTAGACACTCAACTATTGAGCCACTAAGTAAATTTTTAAGTGATGGAGTTTATTTTGTAACCTAGTATACATTCATACCGACCCACTTTAATTTAAAACAAACAAGGTTCATCTAACAGAGCTTACTCTCTGATCTTTTCCTTCTACATTCTGACATTTTTTATGCTAGAATATAGAATAGTTTTGACCTATAACCTCCTAGTAGTTTGCAACCTACAGTTTGAAATACACTGATAAAGGATGTATAGTGAGATCAGCATAATCAGGATTGTACTTGGGCAAGGGCCTTAATCCTGTAAGTGATAGTAGTCAGCAGAGAGTCCCCTCCCACCTCCTTTTTTTCCTGAGTTAAAAATATTTTAAATAGAGGTGTGCTGTGGTAGACTTGTTTTCTCTCTTAGTTTATTTTTTCCTAAATTATTTCCCAAATTTTCAAAATACAGAAAAATGCAGAAAGTACAATGATCATCTATTTATTCTTCACCTAGTATTGCCAGTTAATATTTTGCTACATTTGCTTTATCTCCCCATATCCATATTACCCTCTATACTGTATGAGAGTAAATTATAGGCATTATACTTTACCCAATATTATCTCAATCACAATATGGTAATCATTCTAAAAAAATTTAACATTGATGCAATACAGCTGGTTAATAATTACAACTTATATTCTTTTTGTTTATGCTTTTTATTTTTTTTTAATTCTAAAAAAAATTATTTTCTTATCCTCACCCAAGGATATACTTATTGATTTGAGAGAGAAAAAGAAAGAGAAACATTGATGTGAGAGAGAAACATTGAGAGGCAGTTGCCTCTCATGTGCACCCTGACCAGGAATCGAATCCACAACCTTTTGGTGTATGGGGCAGTCTAACCAACTGAGCCACCTGGCCAGGGCTACAACTTGCATTCTTTTATATATAGTATGCGGAGATGGGCAAAGGTGGGTGCCTACTCAGCTAGATGGCTCTGTTCTGCACCAGGATGGTTGGCTCCCTTCTCCACTCTGGTGAGACATCTTTGGTGTTTCAACTCAGCCTGGGAAACAGTTTTCAGTGGAAAAGGGAAGTGTGCTCTCAGAGCCCAAAGGGAGCTGCCTTATATGGACAGAAGTCCCCACTCCAGTCCCTGATTGGTCTGTCCTCTTGCAAATGAGGGCTCCAAATCCTTGCAGTTTGATTGGTTCAAAAAGCACTGCCCTGATTGGTCAGGATACAGCTGCTGTGGTTGGTCGGAGCTGCACTGTTCTGATTGGATGGGGACAACCTCAGTCCTATTGGTTGAAATGGGATTACAGAAAACATTTACAAGGGCTGACTCAGATAGCAGAAATACAGTTCCTGCACACTGTTCAGTGCAGGCCTCTCCCTGAAGTGCAGTTTGTGTGAGAAGATCCTGTGTAGAAATGACTGCAAGACTTTTTTTTAAGTCCAGTTAGCCAGGAGGAGCCCTTCGCATTTCTTAGTAGGTATCTTCTTTTGGGTTCACAGCATTTGTCTGATTTTTTGTTCATGATTAATCATTTTAGGCTGGAATATTATGTAGGTAATGTGTGTTTTTCTGTGAATCACATCAAGAAGCATATCAAGATACTGATTTGTTTTATTACTGATGATCCTAAATTTGACTAATTGGGTAAAAAGGAGGTATCTACCAGATTTCTTCTTTCAAAAAGAAACCTTTATTCTTTGTAATTAGTTACCTGTGGTGTGATATATCGAGATTGAATGAATGTCTTGTTCTTCTAACCATTTGAAGTGGTGGTTTTAGCAGCCATTGATTATCCAGGCCTATATCAGTTAACAATTCTTCTATAAAGAGTTTTCCTTTCACCATCTTTTTTTTTTTTTTCCCCTTTAAGTACCACTGTGGATTTGTAGATTTTTATAGTTCAGGTTGGAATTCAGATTTCTGTATTTCTGATGCTCAGCTTTGATTAGTATAGTTCCATCCAGGCTAACTCCTGAAACTCTGTATATCTCCTTATAGTTTTTGAACAGTAAAAATATTCCAGGCTTCCCTTGTAGTTTCCCTGATTCAATCCCGATTCCTTTTAATAAAGAAACGGTTTTCTTTTTTTCTTTTTTTAAATATATTTTATTGATTTTTTACAGAGAGGAAGGGAGAGGAATAGAGAGTTAGAAACATTGATGAGAGAGAAACATTGATCAATTGCCTCTTGCACACTCCCCACTGGGGATGTGCCCGCAACCAAGGTACATGCCCTTGACCAGAATCAAACCTGGGACCCTTGAGTCCATAGGTCAACGCTCTATCCACTGAGCCAAATCGGTCAGGGTGAAACAGTTTTCATTAAAGTAAATCTAGTGGAAGATGTTAGTGGTGGGCTCTAACTCTGGTGGACTGTGGAAGAATGGTCTAGAAAGGGGAAAGTTGATGCCAGACAATCAGGCTCAGACATTGTTTTAGTCATGCAGGCTAGAACTGGAGAGGACCACAGTCAAGGCAGTGGGGATGAAAAGGAGGCCTAATTGGTGAGAAGTTTCTGAAAATTTAAATTCTTTTTTCCCCAATATGTTTTTATTGATTTCAGAGAGGAAGGGAGAGGGAGAGAGATAAAAACATCAGTGATGAGAGAGAATCATTGATCAGCTGCCTCCTGCATGCCCCCTACTGAGGACTGAGCCCATAACCCAAGCATGTGCCCTTGACCACAATCAAACCCAGGACCCTCCAGTCCATAGGCCAACACTTTATCCACTGAGCCAAACCAGCTAGGGCTAAATTCATTTGGTGACTGATTAGATGTGAAGGTTATGTAAGAAGAATCAAGGATGATTCCATGCGTTTGCTTGTGATTTTGGGCGATAGGGGATTCGAGTATTAACAGCAAGAAAGAAAATCTGCAGAGCAGATTTATGAGGTAAGATACAGAGTTCCGTTTTATTCACAAGAATGTTGAGGTGCCTGTGGGATGTCCGGATGGAGTTGTCTCAAGCAGGTAGAAACAGAAGCTTGGGAGAGAGACTTATTAACTTCGAAGTCATCTTTCAGATGGCAACCAAGATTATAACCCAATTGGATTATAAGGTCTGTGTCGCTGAGATTTGTATATATTTGTTTGAAATTTCCCACAATCTATATGATCTTTGTATGCAATTATATATTTGTTTAATCATTAAGACTGTATTTTCTCTTAATTTTGATGAGGTCTTTGAAATGTTGCAGTTTTCTTTCCTTTATTGTGAGCATAACTTTGAAACTAACTATAAATATCTTACTATATTTTGTTTTAAAAATTAGGATATCATACCGTTTATTGATAAATACTGGGAGTGCATGACAACCAGACAAAGACCTGGGAAAATGACTTGGCCAAATAACATTGTTAAAACAATGGTAAGTAGATGAAAATTGGATACAACATTTAGGCAGTGTTCTTTGTACAAATTAAATTCTTGTTAGTTTCACTGAAATAATGTTATAACTAAGGAAATGAGAACAACTTAGTATTAAATCTTGGAGAATGCAATATAACTAATTGTCCATTTTAATAGTTTTTACACAAAATCAGTAAGTTACATATTCTATCTTATTATGCCTGCATCACTTTTTTTTTTTTTTGTCCACTGCACTCTGGCAAGTATAATTTTATATTGAAATTGGAGAAAATTTTTTCTTTGATTTAAGAAAACAAATAACACTTTTCTAAACATCATTGTCCTTAGAATTAAAGAGCACTTTGGGAGGAATCAGCAAGCTGTTAACAGTGCTATCTCTCTTAGGTGAAGGGAGAAGTAGGGATTTTGAAGCACTTGGCTCTTTTTTTTTTTAACCCTCACTCGAGGACATTTCCATTGATTTTATAGGGAGAGGAAGGGGAAGAGAGAGAGAAACATTGATTCATTGCCTCCCAGCCAGGAATGGAACCAACTGCTTAGCTATGTGTCCTGACCGGGAATCGAACCTACAACCTTTTTGGTGTATGGGACGATGCTTCAACCAGCTGAGCCACCTGGCCAGGGCTGGCTCTCATTTTCTAGGTTTCACTGTTTGCATTTTTTTAAAAAACATTTTTTAAAATATATTTTATTGATTTTTTTAACAGCGAGAAAGGGAGAGGGATAGAGAGTTAGAAACATCGATGGGAGAGAAACATCGATCAGCTGCCTCCCACACGCCCCTCACTGGGGATGTGCCTGCAATCAAGGTAAATGCCCTTGACAGGAATCGAACCCAGGACCCTTCAGTCCACTGAGCCAAACCAGTCAATGTGTGAATTTTTTGATGATCAGATAATTTTTTAATCAGAGAGAAAAAAACAATACTGTCTCTTTTGGAGATTATACCTAAGAATTAGAGTTGGTGATTGAACACTCAGTACTTCTTTTAAGTATAAAATTTCAAGTAATATTAAAATTTTGTTTCCTTTTAGAGTAAAGAAAGAGATGTATTCTTGGTAAAAGAACACCCTGATCCTGGAAGTAAGGACCCAGAAGAAGATTACCCCAAATTTGGGCTTTTGGATCAGGTACATTAATATGCTTTTGATTTTGGGCCACTTGGAGATAGGGAATCTGCCACATGTAACACACTGCCATTTACATACTCATAACATGGTGGACTCCAAATAAATCATTATTGGCACATATGGAAAGACAGAACACTAACCTTAAACCAGGAGTTTAATGTTTTAGTTCTGATTGTTCCCCAGAATGTTACAACTTTACACATATTATTCATACATTTTTTAACTTTAGTTTCCTCATTTGTAATGCAAATATGCTATTCCAAGTTATTTTTTAACTTTCTATCTCAAGTTTTACTTTTTAAAAAATTCATTATTGTGAAGAATATTTTCTTATGAAGAATTTCTGTTGCTACTAACATAACATGAGGAAAAAGAAAATGTCCACTCTATTCACATTTGGCATTTTAGGAAGTCAGATCTTCTTAAAATGTTTGATTTGCCAGCCTTGAAAATTCAAGGTTCACATGGAAATTCAGATTTCCGTTTTTTCTTGTAAAGTTGAAAGATGTCTATGCTGGGCCAGAATTCCTCCAGGGACTGAGGAAATGGAGCTTGGCACTCCAATTTGCCATATTCCCATCATCACTCTTACTCTCCCCCCCCCCCCACCATTGCCATTCATTGTCTTTTTCTTTAGAATTTTCATTATTTTTATGTACCGAAAACTCAACAGTGCATACTTAACCCAGCTTGGTGGCCAGTTCTTGAAGCCTTGGTCTTTTCCAGCTTGGCAGCGTGAGCTACCAACTTTGGATCCAGGACGTTGCCCCTCCAGTGAGGGCGGATCTCATTTTGTTGTAATTGGTCCAGATAACGTCCACCAGCTTAGCCAGAACTCCTTTGTCTTCCAAGTTAACCTGTGTGAAGGCAACTGTGGTGCAGGTCTTCCTGTGGACTAGGCACCCAGCCTGCCCTTCTCCTTGATGCAGTAGGGAATCCCCATCTTACAGCACAGAGCACCAGGAACACAAGCAGCGCGATAGGATCTGCATCATGTGCAGTCACTACCAGCTGGGCCTCCTTTTCTCCATCAGGGTGGTGACAGTGTTCACCCCTGCTCCAAGAACAGGTGCCTCTTGGTGGGGACATCCCCTTGGCTGGCAGCTGTTTTCTCAGCCCTGGCCAACAATCTCTGCTGCTTCTCTTGCTTTACCTCTGGTCTGTACTCATGGGTCAGCTTAAGCAGTTGATTAGTAGTTTTGCAGTCCAAGACCTGGGTGAACTGGTTAATGGCAGGAGGGACTTTTAGACGCTTACAGAGAAGCCCTTTGCTGCTGTAGCCAAATGTAGCGGGGCCACTCTACAAAGCGGGTGAGGTCTCTTTGGGGCTGGACATCTCATTCAGTGCTAAAATTTCTTGGGCCTTTTCTTGAACAGGCGATTTACCACCTTCTTGGTTTCCTGTGTCTTCATGACAGCAGGATTGGCACCATCTTCTTCCTTTCAGCATCTTGGGCAGTGGGAGGAGAAAGAAAAAAAAGGGAATTGTCTCATCATCTTGCTTAAACCACTTTGATTGTTATACTTGACATGTCTTACTTGCTGATCTTTGAAGCATCCAAGTTTGGGACTACTGCAAATTTCAGAATCTGGGATTGTCAGTTCACTTCCCATTCTATTAGAATGTCTCCTGTGTTTTTGAGCATTGCCAGATTGGTTTGGTTAAATAGCTTCCTATCATAATTGAGTATTTTTCTCCCTAGGATCTTAGTAATATTGGTCCTGCTTATGACAACCAAAAACAAAGCAGTGCTGTGAATACCAGTGGGAATTTAAATGGTGAGTATTTAAATGTTTCATTGATGAAATTTTTGTAAGCTATTGAATCCATATGTGCCTAGAATTGGGTATTCTTTTAGTTGACTATTAACTGGATATTTACTAAAATGCTCTCAAGTCCTAAGCTCAATTTTTAGGAGCTAGCCAAGGTTGTGACAGATGGTAGTGGAGAACTCTTCGTGGGATTTTTTGTGTTGTTTTTTTTAAATATATTTTATTGATTTTTTACAGAGAGGAAGGGAGAGGGATAGAGAGTCAGAAACATCAATGAGAGAGAAATATTGATCAGCTGCTTCCTGCACACTCCCCACCGGGGATGTGCCCGCAACCAAGGAACATGCCCTTGACCGGAATCGAACCCGGGACCCTTGAGTCCGCAGGCCGATGCTCTATCCACTGAGTCAAACCAGCCAAGGCAGTGGAGAACTCTTTGGCACTTTATAGCACAGTTTGGTCTTAAGTGAAACAGATGTAGCATAAAGGTACAGTTTTAAGGTTGGATTTACTGTGTTTACATTAGACTCCCCAACTATCTAAACTAATAAAAGCGGAATAGTAAAATTAACCGTCCCTTCGGGATGCCTACAGCCAATCAGAGTGGCTGTATGCAAATTAGCGCAGCCAAGATGGCAGAGGCCCACCGCAAACTGGTCCCGCGTGAGGAGCAGGGTGGGAGGAGCAAGCAGGCCCCATGCTGTGGCCTGGAAATAGACAAATCGAGGAGGGTACGCACAGGCAGAAGCTTAGCCTCGGTGACCTGAGGTCGGTTCCAGGCCATGGTGGCAGCTGCAGGTTTGGGAGCCGGCTGGCCAGCCCCCGCCCCTGTGGCTGAGGCCTGGAAAGAGAAAGTTGGCAGGAGAAGTACTTAGCTCCCTGCATGCCCGGCTCCTGGGTCTGATCAGCCTGGGCGGCTGGTGCTAAAAGCGCCTTCCAGTGCCCAGAGAGTCGTGTCCCATCGGCCAGCACAGGGTGCTAAGCAAACGATGGGAGAAAAAGCAATGGGGACCCTTAGGCAGCACCCAACAGAGCCTGCTTGGAGGTCACTGCGCAGACAAGTGGGGGCTGCAGGCAGCATACAGCAGGGTCTGCTGGGTGATGGG
>PVJC01039545.1:0-16201 GCA_004026665.1 Murina feae | reverse complement strand
CCTAGGACTAGTGTTTGACTCTCATTTGCTCCACATCTTCACTTTTGGATGTTGTCATCTTATTTGTAGCCATTCTAAAAGGTGTATAGTGGAATCTCATTGTGGTTTAATGTACATGTCGCTATTTAACTAATGAGGTTGAACATTTTCTTTTAAAAATTTATCTTTCTTGTTAAAATTATTACAGATGTCCCTCTTCCCCTTCTCCCCCTCCTCCCCCCCACTGATCCCTTCTATCCAGCCCCTGCCCCACCCCAGGCCTTCACCACACTATTGTCTATGTCCAATTCCTTCCCCAAGTTGGGGAAGTGCTCAGCTATTATTTATTTAAGTTATTCTATTAATGTAATTAATTTTATATTTACATTTCTGATAGATTTTTATAGCTCTTGTAAGGTTTGTCCACTTTTAAGTTCTCTATCCTTTTTTAGATTAAATTATTTATTTATTCACGTCCTCCAAATCTCTTATTCTTTATTCAGTGTGATCTGTCCTGTTAACCTATATTCTCTACTGCATTTTTCATGTCATTCATTGAATTCTTCAGCTCTAGAGTTTCTCTTTGGTTATTTTTATAATTTCAATATCCTTGGTAAAGAATTCCTTTTGTACATTAATTTTATTTCTGAGTTTATTGAATTGCCACTCTGTTCCTGGTGGGTCTTTGATTTCCTTCACAACAGTTATTTTATAAAGAGAGTTTTTTTTTACCAGTTAGATAACAACATTCTGTGCCTTTGAGTTTGGTTACTGGAGAATTATCATTTTTGTGTGTGTGAAACCATATTTCCTTGATTTTTCATAGTTTTTTAAAAAATATATTTTAATGATTTTTTACAGAGAAGAAGGGAGAGGGATAGAGAGTTAGAAACATCAATGAGAGAGAAACGTTGATCAGCTGCCTCCTGCACCCCCCGCACTGGGGATGTGCCCACAGCTAAGGTACATGCCCTTGACCAGAATCAAACCTGGGACCCTTCAGTCTGCAGGCTGATGCTCTATCCACTGAGCCAAACCGGTTAGGGCAGATTTTTCATAGTTTTTAACAGTGTGTGTTTCTGCTTTTCCATCTGAGATAGACAAATTTCTTAGCTGAAAATTTGTGTGTCTTTGTTTCTTATAATTCAGCAGGCTGATAATTAGAAAAAAAATTTCTTTTTTTTTTGTATTCTAGAAGATTGTGCTGTAGCTCAAATTTGTGGTTTCTTGTTCTGCAGCTGGCTCTCTTGTCTACACTTGGGCAGTGCACAGGAGCTGGCAGCAGAGTATGTGGAGGTGTGGGCTTAACACGTGAGGCTCACGGGGGTGACCAAGGCCCAGAAGGGGACCCTGGTGTGGAGGATCCTGGAGGGGATTCAGCGCTCTATGGGTGGACTTCCTACTGACATCCCAAAGCAAACAAGAAACCCTTTCCTTCAGTGCCCTTTGATACTGTCTGCCTTCTTCCCCTCCTCTGCCTCCCCCAGTCATGGAGGACCCTCCTCAGACACTGGGTGCTGCTGGAAAGAAATTGATCTTTCCAAGTGCATTCTGAACAGCTAGGGGAGTTTGGTGGTCACTCACTGCTTCCCCTTCCAGCTCCTGTGCTGGAGAGGTCTCCTCTGATGACACCTAAAGCCCCCGGCTTGGAGTATCACTCAGGGGAGAGGGCCAAATTTGGTGATTTTCTCTATCTCTTGTGCCTCAAACTCATCTACCTTGCTCTTTGTCAGATTCCCTGTCAGGCAGGCTGAATTTCCACAAATTATCTTCCCTGGGGATCCACCCAGTTTTGTACTCTCCAGCTCACTTTTCCTAGATGGCTCTGCAGTGCCCCTTCGGTTCCTATCTGTTTACTTTTGGATGCACAAGTAGATGAAGATTTATGTCCTGGTATGATGAGATAGAGGCATCTAGGTTTGGCTGTGGATGTCCAGTTAGTTGTAGATCAAAGGGGAGAAAAGAAAATAAATGCGGTCATGATGCTGATGTCACTCCTCTATTCATTCTTTTTAAAAAATATATATTTTATTTTTTAGAGTTAGAAATATCGATGAGAGAGAAACATCAATCAGTGGTTTCTTGCACACTCCCTACTGGGGATGTTCCCGCAACCAAGGTACATGCCCTTGACTGGAATTGAACCTGGGACCTTTCAGTTCACAGATCAACGCTTTATCCACTGAGCCAAACCGGTTAGGGCTCCTCTGTTCATTCTTGATGTTGATACTTTGTAGCTGCTGCTGCTGTTGCTTCTTTTTTCCTTGCCAAGGGCATGCTGAGAGAGAGAAACATCAATTGGTTGCCTTCCCTACGTACCTCAACCTAGGTATTTGCCCTGAATAGGAATTGAACTAGCAACCTTTCGGTGCACAGGACACAGCTCAACCCACTGAACTACTCTTCTAAAAGAAGAAGGGCTCTTCTTTTATTCTTGATCAGTTAAAAGTTTAATGTATTATACTGATATTTTAAAAAAGAACCAGCTTTGGTTTTATTTTCTATTTCGAATTTCTCTGAGTCTGCTCTTGTCATTATTACTTATTTCTGCTTACTTGGGCTTTACTTATTTATATTTATTGATTCTGGTAGAAGTTTGGTCTACTGATGTGAGACCTTTTTTTAATATAAATATTTAATGATATAAATCTTCCTCTAAAACTGCTGTAACTGCATCTCATAAATTTTTATCATTCTGTTTTCATTTCATTCTCTTCAAAACATTTTCTGTCTTCTATGATTCCTTCTTTGATGCATGAGTTTTTTATAATGTGTTATTTAATTTTAAAATATTTCAGAATTTCCCAAATATTGTTCTGCCATTGATATCTAATTTGTTTCATTGTTTTCAGAATATATATACTCTTCTCTCTTCATACATTTATGAAATCTGGCCCAGAATATGGTCTGTCTTGATGAAGCTTCCTTGTACACTTGAAAGAAAATATATTTTGCTTTTGCTGGGTGCTGTTTTTTAAATGTCAACTAATAAAGTTGTTTGGCATTGTTGTTCAGTTCAAGATCTTTACTGTGTATTTTTGACAACCTGTTCTACCAATTGTCAAGAAAGCAATATAGAAGACTCTAAGGATGACAGTGGATTTGCCTACTTATTCGTATCCTATTTAATAAAAGGCTAATATGCAAATTGACCGAATGGTGGAATAAACAATTGCTATGATGCCCACTGACCACCAAGGGGCAGATGACCCCACAGGGGTAGTGCCACTCACCAGAAGCCCTGAGCTGGGCTCACAGCTGGTGAGCGCAGCATCAGTGGCAGGCGCTAAAGATGTCCAATTGCCGGATATCCCCCAAGGGCTCCCAGACTACAAGGGGGTGTAGGCTGTACTGAGTGACCCCCCAGAGTGCATGAATTTCATGCACTGGGTCTCTAGTCCTATATAATAAAGAGCTAATATGCTAATTAGACCGAACAGCAGAATGATTGTTTGGATGACCTTCTGGACAAAGCCTGGGCTGAGAGGGCCGAGCCCTTCACATGAATTTTGTGTGTCAGGCCTCTAGTGTTTTATATTTTAGAGACTCTTTATTAGGTATATATGCATTAGAATTGTTTTCTCTTTTTGGTGAATCAGCCCTTTATCACTATGTAAACATTTGTTCTAATCTCTAGTTATATCCCTTGTTCTACAGTTTAAACACATATTTTTATTGATTTTTCACAGAGAGGAAGAGAGAGGGATAGAGAGTTAGAAACATCGATGAGAGAAAAACATCGATCAGCTGCCTCCTGCACACTCTCCACTGGGAATGTGCTGGCAACCAGGGTACATGCCCTTGGCCGGAATCGAACCTGGGGCCCTTGAGTCCGCAGGCCGACGCTCTATCCACTGAGCCAAACCGGTTAGGGCCCTTGTTCTACAGTTTATTGTTATATTATCTAGTCAGCATTTTGAGGAATATATTTTGCATGATGTCTCTTTGATCATTTTACTTTTAACTTGTCTATATTATTGATATTTTGCATAACTCTTAATGTCTTTATTACATGTATTTTTAAATACTTCTAAAATGCATTGGAAAAGAGCTACCATAGTTAGTCCTTGAAGTAATTATCTTCTCAAAGTATCCTGCTTATACAATTCTTATAAACATCTTCATTATGTGTTTTCAAACGCTTGTCTAATTGCAAAATAACAAACACATTCCACCTAAAAAATACTGTTCTCTTTTTTAGCAAGCAGTTACCTTTCATAAATATTATTAATGCAAGTGGTTATAAACACTTCTCCAAACACATTACGGAAGAGTTTTTACATTTCAAATATTGTTATTTTTGAAATGGGTTTCTTATAGATAACATAATTGTTTATCTTTTTAATCCAATCAGACAATCTCTACCTTTAATGGGAGAGTTTAGGCTATTTATTCCTAATGTATTTTTCAGTATGGTTGGGCTTAAATTTACCATCGTGTTTTGTTTTGTTTTCCTATTGTTCATATTTTCATGTTTTCTCTTTATATGCCTCCCTTTGGATTAACTGAGTATTTTTTATGATTCAATCATGTCTCCTCTATTGATTTATTATCTGAACCTCTTGATTTTAAATTTTAAAGGTAGCTTTAAAGTTTACACTCTACATCTTTAGTTATCAGAACTTACTGTCAAATAATATTATACTGCTTTATATATAGTGTAAGAACCTAAAAATAGTGTATTTTCTTTTCCACAATGCAGTGTTTTTATGTATGTTTTGAACATTTAAAATAGATAAGAAAATACCTATTTTTTGTATACCCTCATTTACTATTCCTTTGTGTAAACACAAATTTCCATGTGGTGTAATGTTGTTCTCACATGCAAAATATTTATTGTATCATAGGTCTACTGACAGAGAATACTTTAAGCATTATTTCTTACAGGATAGTTATTTTTGCCTTGGTCTTTTTTTGATTTTATACTTTTGTGTCTGGTTTAATGTAAACTTTATTTTTAATAACAGTTTTATATTTACAAAAAGAATGAGAAATACATTGTAGTTCCATATACCCTGTACCCTTTTTCCCCTTTGTTATTAACATCTTATATTAGTATGACTTATTTACTAAAATTAATGAAACAATATTACTAGTAGTAACAAAAGGCCACACTTTAAGATTTTCTTTGATTTTTATCTACTGTCTGTTTTTGTTATTATTTTTCCAGGATCTCATCCAGGACCACGTTGCGTTTACTTGTCTTGGATGGGAAAATTTCCAGACTCTACTTGTTTTTATTATTCTTGCCAGCTTTAAAGAGTACTGGTCAGGTCCATTAGGGAATGTTCCTTTATAACAATTTGTCTATTCTTATGATTACATGTAAGGTACATTTTTTAGAGAAAAACCCTAGACATAAAAAGCCACTTTGATGATATATTAAGGTGCATACTATCAACATGACATACTAGAGGCCTGGTGCATGAACTCATGCATGGGTGGGGTCCCTTGGCCTGGCCAGCGATTGGGGCCAATCAGGGCCATCTTGCCAAGTCCAGATCAGGGCCAGCCAGCTGGGGGGAGGGACTACAGGAGGTGACTGGCCATGGGAGGTTGGCTGTGGGAGTGCACTGACCACCAGGGTGCAGCTCCTGTGTTGAGTGTCTGGCCCTGGTGGTCAGTGTGTGTCATAGTGACTGGTCAACCAGTCATTTATTCGACTAGTTGTAACAGTCACTTAGGCACGCACACACACACACACACACACACGCACACACACACACACACACACACACACACTAGGGGCCCAGTGCATGAATTCATGCACCTTGAAGGAACTGTGGGCCGCAAGGCTGCGGTGGGCACAGGGGCGGGTCTTGGCCCATCCTCTGCACCCCACTCGGCCCCTCCCACCATGGCCCCCAGTTCCCTGTCTGCCAACAGCTCTGCTCCTGCTCCACTACTCAATGAACTGATGGCACTGGTCCCACTTGCACCCACTGGCAGCACCAAGCAATTGGGGCTGGTGCCAGTAGTGGGTGCAAGTGGGCCGGCACCATCAGCAGGTATGAATGGTGGCTTCTGGCCCCTAACATCCCTCAGGAGAGGGGGAGGTAGAGAAGCCCTGAGGGGTGATCACACCCACTGCAGGAGCTGAGTGATCAGGGCCAGCTCCAGGCACCGACAGCAGATGTGAACAGCAGCTCTAGCGCTGGCAGCAGGTGCGAGTGAGCCTGGCTCCAGCAGCAGGTGCAAGTGTCAGGCAGGACCACAGCATGCAGGAGCAAAGAATTTTCAATAACCACCAGAGGCTTGCCCCAATGACAGCATCCACCTTGGTCTGGCACTCCTGCTCACCTGCTCCACCATCCTGCTGCGGCCGAAGCCCGCCATGTTCTGTACTCTGTGTTCTGCCACCTGCTGCTGACACTTGCCATGTTCTGTGTGCGTCCCCTAGTGGTCAGCACATGTAATAGCAACCAGTTGTTCAGTTGTTGTACTGTTCAGTCTATTTGCATATTAGCCTTTTATTATATAGGATATATATATTTATTTATTATCTACTCTAATAAAAGCATAATATTGAAATTGACCATTTCTATGGGACGTCTAAGCCATGCCCACCAGCCAATCAGAGTGGCTGTACGCAAATTTACTCAGCCAAGATGGAGGCTGGCAGCAGAACCGCGGAGGCAGGTGCAGTGCAGGTGGCAGGGTGAGCAGGACGTACTGGGCAGGTGATGGGCTGGGGTGTGTGGGGTGGGCGGGGCACAATGGGTGAGTGGAAGGCTGCAGGTTAGGCGGGTATAAGCCAGGCTTAGGGACTCCCGCATGCACAATATATTGTTCACCGGGCTCCTAGTATAAAGATATATTATTATATATCCTATATAATTATATATATCCTTTTATTATATAGGATATATACATGTGATGTATATTGATATTGACCTTAATTATTGGATTCCTATAGTCTTTGTCAAGTTTTCTACTATAAAATTACCCTAACTTTCCATACTGTATTTTTTTAAAGGAAGTACTATAGGCAGCCCACAGTTAAAGAGTGGTGAGTTATATTTGTATGAGCACACACTCATCGATATTTATTTTATTCTTTGAATTATAATACTTTTTTTCTCTCAAAGTGTCCCAGATTGGGCTACTGGTGATGTTTTCAATTGTTTCTTGTGTCCCTTTGACATACCCAGGCCAGTGTGTGTATATGTGTGTGTGTATGTGAGAGAGAGAGAGAGAGAGAGAGAGAGAGAGAGAGAGAGAGAGAGAGAGAGAGAGAGTATTGAACACTTTCTTACTTTCTGGCACTAAAAAATTTTCATATATCATCTATTATATTTCCTGATCAAGTTCTAGAAGTAGATATTTCTCCAAAGAGTCTTGTCCCTTTTATTGGGGAATGGTAATAGAAAACAAGAATTGAGAACTGAGTTAGTACATTGCTACTGAGTGACATTGCTGTAAGCTTTCTCATATGATAGCAAGTAAATATATATGTTTACAAATCCATGTATGAACACAATCAGGGTATCCTCAAAATGTATACAGACTTTGGCTACCATTATTAAGTCCAATGGGTTAAATCTGAAAAGTGAAAGACATCAATTGAGCTATCAGCTGTAAAAGTGTGTATACATTTTTGGGGGATATCCTATATCTATAAATACTTCTCTGTGTAATCATCAGTAATTATATGAAAGATAACATGAGTTCATACTGTTTCCAACTCTGATCCACCACCTATGGATCACTCTAGCCTCCTCCTTTGGTTTATTTGTAAATTCCCTCTCCAACAATGAGATATCGGGTTCCTGTCACCTACCATTGATTTACTTCATTGTTCATTTCAGTATTCATATATAGCAGTTTTAGAATTGTTAGCCTCTTCCACCATGTGAAAGAACTTTATCAACCTGTATACATTGCATATGTGATTTTTAAATGAAATTTATGGATTCCAATGATTTTCAAAGTCACTTAGCACATCTTCTCTCATCATTCCCTTCAATAAATTTGTTTTATGCATTTTCACAGTTGGCATTTCTTCCCAGAATCCCATGAATTAATACCTTTTTGAAATTTGTTTACATCAAGGTTTATTCTTTATGCTATTCTGTAGTTCTTAATAAATTCATGCCATGTATTCACTGGTAAAGTGCCATACAGAATAGTTTCACCAGCCTTACAATTGTCTTATGCTTCATGTACTCAAACCTGCCTCAATGAATTAGAATAAATTTTAAAATGGAACGTATTAATTAATGGATAGAGTAAATAAAATGGAGTTATTATATGCAGCTAATAATTTTTGTCATTATAATCAATAGTTATTCTATACCTTCCTTAATTTAACTGAATTCTGTGTTTCTATAACTTCATGAGCTGCATAAGAGCAAGCTCCTCTCCAGTCCTAGGGAATGAATTTTGTTTGGCTTGGGGTGGCATGTGATGCAGTTTGAGGTAATTATTGTTAAGGCAAGAAGCCTGCCAGAGGACTCAAAGAAAGGTTTACTTGTGTTTTATAAGGTTTTATAAAGAGACTTTCAAATATCCCCCCTTTGACACGTCAGCATGTGACACACAAAATTCAAGCAATTTTCTAGGGTCATGAGGGAAGCTAAGCTGAGGAGAACATGCTGAGGATGACAGGATGAAAAAGTGGAAGCTAGTTGAGTACTTATACAAATATTGAGCCACTGTATTAATCAATGCCATCATTGCCATGCTTCAGATTTCTGATTATGTTAAGGTCATGGATTCTCTTATTGGTTAAACGGTTTGGAGTTGTCCTGTTACTTGTAATCACAAGCTTTATCATAACATTATATTAAAAATTATGATCTTATAGGGTAAGATGTTTTGGTGAAGAAGCCAATATATATTTTTATGAAGAAAACTAACATTAAGGAAAGCCACACAACTGAAATCTTTGAGGAGAGAGTTTAGTTATGAGAGGCTTGGCAATAAAGACCAACAGTAGTATCCCAAAGAGTGAAAACACTTAACTAAATCAAAGTTTTAGAAAGATTATTCTACTAGTTATATGTAGGATAGACTGCAGTGGAGTAATTTAGATATTTAAGGAGGTGTGTTTATTTTACAAAGACTTTGATCCTCTATGACTTCCTGCCAAAACAATTTCCAAGATATGTGGAGGGTGTGCATGTGTGTTTTCAAGAAAGAAGAAGTTGTATTTCTGAGTTGCTTTCAGTAGAATTCTGGGGTCAGGAAATAGAATAAGATATTTAGTACCTTCTGACTCTTCATTTTTAAAAGAATGAGATATACTTCACATATCATATAATTCCCTCATTTAAAGTAAGCAGTTTGGTGCTGTTTAACATATTCACAGGATGTATAACCATGATCACAGTCTAATTTTAGGATATTTTCATCATCCTAAAAGTCCCATACCCTTTAGCAGTCCTTCCCTCACTCTTCCCTGCTGCCACCCACCTGTCTGTCTCAGCCCCATGCAACTCCTAATCTCTATTTCTCTGTAGATTTGGAATTTGACATAAAGCTAATCACATACTTTATGGTCTTTGTGTCTGACTTCTTTCACTTAGCATGAATGTTTCCAAAGTGCACTCCATGTTGCAGCTTTTATTAGTATGTAATTATTTTTATTGTGGAATAAATATTCCATTACATGAATATGCTGCGTTTCGTTTAACCATTTATCAGTTGATAGACATTTTTGGTTATTATAAATAAGGCTGCTAAAACAATCGTACAAATTTTCGTATGGACATATGCTTTTGAGTATATATCTAGGAGTAAAATTGCTGGATCATATGATAACTTTATGCATGAAACTTGAGAAGCTGCTATACCATTTTGTAAAGTGGATGCACCATGGTGCATTCCCACCAGCAACAGGTGAGAGTTCCAATGTTTTCATATCCTCATCAACACTTGGTATTCTTAATTTTAGATATTCTAGTGAATATAACTCATTGTCACTAATGATGTTGAGTATATATATTTTTTTAACCATCTATATATCTTGGGGGATATGTCTATTTAAAGGCCTTTGTCCATTTTTAATTTAGGTGGATTAGGGTCATCATTTCACTCTCTCAATGGTGTCCTTTGAGTTATAAATGATTTTAATTTTGAAGTCTATTTTTTTTTTGGTGTTATGTCTAAGAAACAGTTGTCTAACCCAATGTCATGAAGGTTTACTTCTATTTTTTCTCCTAGAATTTTAGGGTTTTAGTTCCTATATTTAAGCTTTGATCCACTTTAAGTTAATTTTTGTGTATTGTGTACGGAAACAGTTTAAATCCATTCTTTTGCATGTGGATGTCTAGTTTCCCAGCACTATTTGTTGAAAAGGATCACACTCCTTTGGAATGGGACTTTGTAATTCCTCCCATCAACTGCAGAGTCTATTTCCCCGCCCCTCAAGTCCTGCTTTGCCTCATGACATCGTTATTTTTGTTAGAGAGTGGTCTGCCAAGTGCCTTACTCTGCCATTCCAGAAGTCGGTTCTGACTCTTCAATTTTACAATAACTTTCTCAAAGGCAACAAAATAACATGATGAAAATGGATGTGGCAAAATGTTGGTAATTTAAGATTATTATGCATTCATGTGCAGATATATATGTATTTTAAAGTGAATGTTGTAAAGAAGTTGAGACCTTTTGAAGAGAATGCAATTATATATTTTTACTCCTGGAATCAAACAAAAATGTCTATTTTAAAAAATGCCGGTATATCATTTGGAAACAGAAAATGCTTCTTAGTTTTTCTAAATATTTATTTTGTTATTTTGAAAAAGACAGTGTGAATTAATCTGAGTATTGACACATGTCTCCTTTTCTTTTGCAATTCTATAAATAGAGACTATTAAGTGGTATCCAAAACATTCACAGAGATATGAGCCTTTCTTGCCAAGCGACCATTGTCTAACAGCTGACAGTTACTGAGAACTACATTTCAGGCTCTGCCAGCTGAGACACATGGTGATAGGTTAAAGTATGAAAGCTGCATAAGCACACAGCCAAAAAGCTCCTCAGATATTAAGTTCTGATGATGGATATAATAATTCTGCACAGAGAAAACCACTAGTATCTCTATCTCAAAATGTGATGGATTATACTAATCTCCAACTTCAGGCAAATGTACATACTCTTACAATAGAAGGACTAAAAATACAGGCTTCTAGATGCATTTATGTTATGGAAGTGGCTTATTTACTATTTTTTCCTACCAGTATTTGTGCCAAATAAGTTTTATGTGATTTTTGGTGAGTCCTTTGAATTTTCCCTTGTAACAGTCATTTCACTTCTTCTTATAGCAAAAAAGACTTTCTATTTTGACAGGTTATGTATAATTTGTCATATTGGGAATATTAAGTATTTGTCATCAGTTATAAAAATGTACATTAAGTATACATTATGGAGTAAATGACCAACCAGGTTCATAGCCAATTATGTAACTTTAATTAGTGTTTGAGACATACACTCAAGTCCTTTATCACTAAGTGAATTTCCAGGGAAGGTTTCATGAGAAGTTGGTTGTGGACCATCCCCAAAATAGAGACTTGCAATGCAGACTTACAGTCACTTTTCCAAGTCAAGGTTAAGGCCTATTCCTCTACAAGAATGGCCTTAGTTCAGACATTAGCCACAAGTTCAGGGATTCCTGGTGCCACTCTTTTTTCTGAACAGCTGGTTACAAAATTGAATATTCTCACAACCATATCAAATTTGGTGGTTCATTAGAACAACTCACAGAACTCAAACACGATACTTATGATTACAGTTTTAGAATAAAAAAAGTTTACAAGTCAGAATTGGCCAAATGGAGGCAGGCATACGGCATGGTCTGGCAAGGTTCCAAATGTGAAGCTTCTGTCATCCTCAGGGATGTTAATTTTCCGGCATCAAAGTTTGACAATAATCAGAGAGTAGGGTCAACCAGGAATCTCAAGTGAGCTCCAGAATCCATTTTTTTATTGGGATTTCATTATGAAGGCATGATTGAGTGAATCATTAGCCATGTGGTTACATTCAGGTTATGCACTCCATCCAAGGGACCATTAGCCATGTGGCTGCACTCCAACCATGGAGGTTGGACAGATAGCACATGGCTCAGAGGGCCAACTTTCTAGTTACATGATTGGTTTTTGTGGTATGACCAGCCCCCATTTTGAGTTGTCTTGTTAACATAAACTGTACAGGGACCCACTTCATCAGCATGAACTATCATTGAGGTCCAAGGAGACTACCTTGAATAAACATAAATACCCTTAATATCAGTAAAATTTAAAGGGTTTAGAAATTATCTTCCAGGAATTAGAGATAAAGGTCAGACAAATTACAAAATCTTTTTTATACAACCCTGAACCAGGTTATTGGTATAACTGCCTAATTCACCACTTAATGTGGGAGATACATGAAAATTCATTGCCAATATCCATTACTATTTCTATCTTATAGTTTGGGGAAAGTAAGTCCATAGATGCCAAGTTGAAGCTCCTGCATTGAGTGTCTGCCCCCTGGTGGTCAGTGTTTATCATAGTGATCAGTCATTCCCAGTTGTTCTAGTGCTAGGGTCAATTTGCATATTACCCTTTTATTATATAGGATAGAGATCTGGTGCATGGGCGGGGGGGTCAGATGGTTTTCCCTGTAGGGTGTTCAGGATCAGGGTGGGGGTCCCCACTGGGGTGCCTGGCCAGCCTGGGTGAGGGGCTGATGGCTGTTTGCAGGCTAGCCCCCAGTGACCCAAGCTTCCAGTGAGGTTGACTGGAAGCAGGTATCTGGAGTTTATTTATCTTCTATAATTGAAACTTTGTTGCCTTGAGTGGAAGCTATAGCAGGCCAGGGCAGGTGGAAAGATTGGCTTCCTTCTTTGCAGGGGCAATCAAACCTCCTGCTTGCTCCAGCTCCATAGCTGCCAGCTGCCATATTGATTGGGTTAATTTGCTTATAGTCGCTCTGATTGGTTTGTGGGCATGGCTTGGGGTATAGTGGAGGTGTGGTCAATTTGCATATTTCTCTTTTATTAGATTAGACATAGTCACTATGGTTATATTACATTCTCATGACTTAGTTTATAACTGGGAGTTTGTACAAAATTACACCCTTCATGAATACATATATTCATCTCCATTCCCCAAGCACCTTTGGTTCTTTGCATCCATAAGCTTGGTGTTTTTGTTTTTGTTTTTTTGTTTGTTTTTTTTTATTTCAAGACTTCTCATGTAATTGAGACCATATGATATTTGTCTTTCTCTGAATTATTTCCTGTACCATACTACCCTCGATATCTATCCATGATGTTACAAATGGCAAGATTTCATTATATACACATATACAGCATAGTTTCTTTATTCATTCATCTATCAGTGGACCCTTAGTCTGTTTCCACATCGTCATAATTGTAAATAATGCTGCAGAGAACATGGACATGAAGATTTCTCTCTGAACTTCTGTTTTCATTGTTTAAAGTATTACAAATAGTAGTACATATGTCTCCTTCCCCCTGCCATTAACCTCCCCATGCCCTCCTCCCTCCTCTCGTGTCTGTGTCCATTAGTTATGCTTATATGCATGCATACAAGGCATACATACAAGTCCTTCTGTTGATCTCTTATCCCCTTCCCCCCGATCTTCCCCTGCCTTCCTGATGCTTCTTTATCTCTGTGTCTACTTTTTTTTTCATCAGTTTATGTTGTTCTTTGTATTTCACAAATGAGTGAGATCATGTGACATTTATCTTTCTCTGATTGGCTTATTTCACTTAGCATAATGCTCTCCAGTTCCATCCATGCTGCTGCAAATGGTAAAAATTCCTTCTTTTTTATAGTGGCATAGTATTCCATTGTGTAGATGTACCACAGTTTTCTAATCCACTCATCTGCTGATGGGCATTAGGCTGTTTCCAAACATTAGCTATTGTAACTTGTGCTGCTATGAACATAGAGGTGCATATATCCTGACTGTTTCTGTTTTCTTGGGATAGATTCCTAGAAGTGGTATTACTGGATCAAATGGCAGTTCCATTTTTAATTTGTTGAGGAAACACCATCCTGTTTTCCAGTGGCTGTTTATTTTAATAAATATCTAGAAACTGCTGGATCATACTTTAATTCTATTTTTAAAGGAAACTCCATCTATTGCCATAGTTGCTGCACCAATTTACAACCACATCAGCAGTGGTGAAAGGTTTCCTTTCATCCAGTCCCTCATCAACACTTGTTAACTCTGGTCTTGTTCATACTAGCCATTCTAACAGGTGTGAGAAGATATCTCATTGTGGTTTTGGCATTTCTCTGATGACTAGTGATGTGGATGAAGTATCTTTTCATGTACAGAAACACAACAGGTTTTCATAGATTAATTTTATATTATCCAGCTTATTAGGAAAGAGTTACATAGAACTACTTGATCTATCCACTTTTCCTATAAAAGGAAAATAATTTTTAGAAGGTTTTTTTAGTGCTAAATTAAGATTTTCTTTAGAGTTTTTATAAGGAGAGATGGAGTACTATTTTTTTTTAAAGTTTTTCCTTAGTCTAGTCAGTGTTGTTTTAAGACTTGATATGACATAAGTGATAGCTGACAAGAGTGTACTTCTAGGATTATTGAAACACCACCACACACCTAAAGTTACCCATCCCTGCTGTGGGAAGTTCAATGAAATAGGCTATAGCTTTCTTGTATTGGAATTCCCTGTCCTAAAGGATTTTTGTAACTCTGAAAGACCCAGTCACCTCTTGTTGAAGGGAATGAGATTCCGCACCCACCCCTCCAATAATTCCATGAACATTGCTGAGATTCAACATGACATTACTGAATGAAAACATCTGCCTGTTTTACAATGAGCCTTTGTGCTGACAAAGATATGGCATTGCCCCAGCCCTACAGAACCTGAGTGGGCAGCAGCTATTTAAAAGTATAGAGAAACCTACCAGACATCAGTCGTCCTTTCAAGTTGTTAAGCATTGAGATTACACTTTTAATTAAGCAGATAAATCACAAAGTTACTAAAACCATGTCTCAGATGCATAAAGAAGATTGTAGCTTTTCATTTTTTATTATGTAATCTTCTTCATAAGGTCTCAACATTTGGGATATTTGAGAAAATAACACAAACAGGTTTACATTGACCGATTAATGGTACCTCAGTCTCTTGCCCTTTATAGAGTCCGATGTCCTCCCGTCACCTTCCTCTCTCTAGTACTCCCTGAGAGGGCATCTGGTATGAGGAGATATGGGCCATTGTAAAGGTAATGGGAGAAGGCTGTTAAATCCACACACTAATCTTTGGTCCCTGCTGTGTCAGACTTAAGTGGCTGAGGTTAACTGGTTTCCACTAAGTGACGGCTGGTCTCATCTGACCTTTGGGAACATTTTAGTAGGTGTACTTCCAGTCAGTAAATCCTTGGACACTGCCACCTCTTTGCCCTTATCACAGTCTTCCACTGGCTAACCTACCCATTCCTTCAAAAACTCTATGTGTTCTCCCCAAAGAAAGGGAGACAGTTTAGGTTAGCTTCACACTCTATACAGAAAGTGCGAAAAACGACTTTTTTTCTCAAGTTTATCTATCTAATCACCTCTGTCTGATAATGCTGAGGCATATATCTTGTGCACCATAGAAAGTGGTTTCTAGATAAATGCTAAGCTTCTTTTAGAAACCTAACCCTTCTTCCCTTTGTTATCCCTAGTGAATTAGCTTAAATAATATGCTTGCTTCTACAAACCTCACTTCAAGGTTTCGCTTTAAGGGAGATGGCACAGGAGCATAGAAAACACCATGGCAACTAAATTCTTCAATTTCTTTTTATTACATTACTTCTCCATATTCCAGGGTCATGAATTAGGCATCTTGTTCTTTGCAGGAAGTTCCTCTGTGATATATCCTTTTTATTTTCAGTGACACAGAGTTTCTTAGCTTTACCTTAATGTCTTATAGGAATGGAAAGAAAATATTGACAAATAAGGGGATACCTGTAGGGAAGGACATACTCTTAAAATAGTATTATTATATAAATTTGTGCACTCAGTGGGGGGGAGGGGTCCCTCAGTCTGGCCTGTGCCCTCTCACAGTCTGGGACCCTTGAGGGAATGTCCACCTGCTGGCGTGCCTGGTCAGCCTGGGTGAGGGGCTGAGGGCTGTTTTCAGGTTGGCCACATTCCCTTCAGGGTTCAGGTCCCTACTGGGGTGCCTGGCCAGCCTGGGTGAGGGGCTGAGGGCTGTTTAAAGGCTGGCCACAGTTCCTATTGACCCAACCAAGGTCCCAGC
>PVJC01039544.1:0-16215 GCA_004026665.1 Murina feae | reverse complement strand
ATATATATATATATATATATATATATATATATATATATATATATATTACATATATATAATCAATCCAGTGTAGAAAACTGTTACTACTACCTTCTCTAAAGTTCTTAGTAGGATAACTGAAACTATCCAAAAAATATGCTGAGATTTTTTTTCATTTTTCATAAATCTTCCTTTCTTTAAGAACATTCATTCTTACCCCTTTGATGAAATTTTTATTAAAATTCAATTTATATAAAATGCTTCTGACAGACCTAAAATACCATTTGTAGCTTAAGCTAAAAATGGTCTGTTATACTGTTAAAGACATATGTCTATATTAATAAAAGGGTAATATGCTAATTAAACCGGTCATCTTCCAGGCGTCCTTCCAGACAAAGCCATGGTGTCAGGGCTGAGACAGAGGCAGTTAAGGGAGATCTGGCTGGCAAGGGAGAGCAGTTAGCGGCATCAGGCAGGCAAGCAGAGTGGTTAGGAGCAATCCGGCAAGCAGGTTGGTGAGTAGTTAGGAGCCAGTGGTCCTGACTTGTGAGAGGGATATCTGACTGGCAATTTAGGCCTGATCCCATAGGCATTAAGCCTATACCAACAGTTGGACATTCTCTGAGGGGTCTGGAGTGGATAGAGTGCAGGCAGGCCTGAGGGACATCCCCCCGTCTGTGCACAAATTTTGTGCACCAGGCCTGTAGTCTATACATAAATTTGTAGAAATGTGTGGCTAATAATTATATTGTTTAAAAATAACAGTTTGCATCTATCTAGATATCAAAGTAATGAAGATGAACACATTTTATTGGAAATCTGAAATATGTAGCATTGTGTTAATCTGGGAATAAAATAAGTACAGATCTCAAGGAGTTCATGCGGTATTAATGCATTGGATATGTGAACAAATAGATTTAATGTAATATTTAAGTGCTGTAAAAGAGACATGAAAAAGTAATGCTAACATTCAGGGAATTAATGCAGATGATTCCCAGATTTAGTTTGTGGGGGTTACTGAAGAGGTGAATGAGTGTTAAGTTTCTTAGAAAAAGTAACTTACGAATTAATTAATCCTTTATGGGTTGGTAGTGTTGTACATGAAGCTGGAGACCAGACACCATAAATCATACATATAAATCCTATGGTAATTATAACCCCTATTATTTGAAAAAAAGTATAACAAGCTCAGTATTTTAAAAAAATATTCCCAGGTTCTTCCACTGATGACTTTATGGAAAATAATGCTGAAAATTGTGTTGGTAGAGTAGAGGTGAGATGAAATGGTAATTAGCCTTAAATGTCAGGCTAAAGAATGTGAATTTTATAAAGTTGGAAATGTTCCGGTGAGTTATAGTATACATTTTTTAACGAAGTATGGAATATAATCTGAAGATGATAATTAAGAAATTCTTAAAATAACTCATATATCCTAAATATGTTTCTTATATTATTTAAGCATACTACAGATCACATATAATTAAAATTCCTATTAAGATATGATCTGCCATTCATTCTTTTTCTACTACTAAATTTAGAGAGACTAATAAATACAATACTAGATTTATGCACATTTTTGTTTTCAATTTTGATCCTTAGTTGGAATTAGAAAAGTGATTTTTATTGTTAGACCTTTTTTAGTAGAGTCAGGTAGGAACCATGGCAGGGACGCCTAAGATTATGTAACTTTATTGTTGTCTCTATAGTCATGTGGGAGTTTTATTGTTTGTTCTCTGTAGAGCTGATTTATGCCAACACATTAGCATTATTTTCCTAAGTACATTTTTTAACAAAGTGTTGTCATGTAAGGCATTTTGCATTGCTGGACTTAATCTCTAGAGAAGAGAACTATGGACCAAAATGCTATCGTATGGACAGAACAGGAAGAAAACATCATTGTTCAATATGTTGTTGACTTATTTTACCAAGATTTCATATGGAGATATGAAAAAATATAATTTACTGAAATTTATGTCAGGTGGCATAAATTGGGCTAATCAAGTATGATTTTCAATTTCGGTCTGCCTACTAATTATGCCACATGTCTACTCATTGTTTGCATTTTGCCATATATTTTAGCATGTAAAAGCGACTTAGATTATTTTTTAAGGTGTAACATTTATTTTATATGTACTTTTCAATTGTAAACTTGAAGGGTTACTGAAATCCTGTAGGTTAATTCTCAGTGAATAATATTAAACAAAACAATATTTTATAACAAATTCAATGAGTAATTCTGTATTTTCACTCTTAGGATAATATCACTCACTAGATGTCCTCTGGCTGTGGAGAGTCCAATATCCTTCAGCTCAAGCTAGAGCCATTTTTAGTGGCATCTGACAGGGAGAATAAAAAAAGTTCACCTTTCCACAGATGTGCTTGGGGAGTCTGCAGGCTTGAAGGATGTAGGAGTGACACAGGATATTTGTCAGTATTGACTTCAGCACACTCCAGAGAAATACTGATTATGGCTGTTGAACATTTTCTCAGTGCTGACCCTCCTCAGTTTGGGATCCACTAAATATTTCTAGTTAAAAATCCTACAGGAGTATTTATAGGGGCTATTACTTACCAGCAGGCAATAGAAAAAGCTCATCCAACTTTAAAGTGTATGCAATTTTTAATATTTAGAGTCAGTACTAACTACCAATGCTATTTCTGTAGTTGGTTATTTTATATGTCTATACATTCCTGTTGCAATTTATTATGTTTCAATTTAATGTCTATTTTTAAAATGTTTTTAAATTGTTAAATTATTGTTGATATTCAATATTATATTAGTTTCAGGTGTACACAGTTATTAGACATTTTTATAACATATTAAATGATCACTTCAATAAATCTAGTACCAATTTGATACTATAGGTAATTTTCTTAAAATATATTTTATTGATTTTTTACAGAGAGGAAGGGAGAGGTAGTTAGAAACATCAATGAGAGATCACTCAGCTGCCTCCTGCATACCCCCTACTGGGGATGTGCCCACAACCAAGGTACATGCCCTTGACCAGAATTGAACCTGGGACCCTTCAGTTCACAGGCCAATGCTCTATTTACTGAACCAAACCAGTTAGGGCCCATAGATAGTTTCTATAATATCACCTATATTTCCTATGCTATACTTTACATTCATATAACTATTCTATAATTATGAATTTGTACTTCTTAATCCTTTCCCCGTTTCACTTATCCCCTCAATCATCCTTAGATTAGACAACCATCTGTATTTACTAGTTTGTTTCTGTTTTGTTGGTTCATTTAGTTTTATTTTTTAGATTTCAAATATAAATAAAATGATATTGTATTGGATTCTTCTGCCTGACTCACTTATTTCACTTAGCAAAATACCCTGTGGGTCCATCCAAGTTGTTGTAGATAGGAAGATTTCATTCTTTATATGACTGAATAATATAATATCATGCATATGAATCACTGCTTCTTTATCCATTCATCAATCGATGAACACTTCAGTTGCTTCCACATCTTGGTTATTGTAAATAATGCCGCAATGAGCATATGGATGATATGTCTTTTCACATTACTGTTTTGGATTTTTGGATAAAATCCCAGAAGTGGAACATCTGGGTCCTTCTTTGTCTCCTGTTATATAACCTTTGCTTTAAAGTCTATAATCAATTTGTATTTAAAGTCCATTCTATGTGGTAAAAGTATTGCTTCCCGGCGCTTTTGTTTTCATTTTCATGAACTGTCTTTTTCTGTCTCATTACTTTTAGTCTGTGTGTATTTTTTGACCTGAAGTGAGTCTGTTGTGGACAGCATATGTAAGGGTCTTACTTTCTTGCCCATTCAGCCACTCTATGTCTTTTGATTGGAGTTTTTAATTTGTTTACATTTAAAGTACTTATTGATAGAAATTTATTGCCATTTTGTTATTCATATTTTTTATCTATTATTTTTTCTTTTTACAAATGACCCTTTTACATTTTAAATAATACTGGTTTGGTAATGATGAATTTGTTTAGTTTTTTTTTTTTGTTTTACCTGCAAAGCTTTTTTAAAAAAAATCTTTATTGTTGAGAGTATTTCCCCTCCTTGTTTCCCCTCTCCCTGCTTCCCGCCCTGCCCCAGGCCTTCGCCACCCTATTGTTTGTGTCCATAGGTAATGCATATAAGTATATGTTCTTTGGTTAATCTCTCCCTCTCCCCTTCTCACTGAGATTGGTCAGTCTGCTCCATGTTTCCATGCTTCTGGTTCTATTTTATTCAACAGTTTATTTTGTTCACTAGATTCTTTGTTCATTTATTTTGATTTTTATATTCAATTGTTGATAGCTATGTATTTATTACCATTTTTGTTCATAATTTTTAAAACTTTTTTTTTAATTTTGTTTTATTGCTTAAAGTATTACAACAAATGTTAGATAGGTCTCCATTTTTTCTTGTTCTTTTTCTTCTTAAATAATATCCTTGAACATTTCATGTAATACTGGTTGGGTGGTGATGAACTCCTTTAGCTTTATGTTGTCTGCGAAGCTCTTTATCTGACCCTCAATTCTAAATGATAGCTTTGATGGGTAGAGTAATCTTGGCTGTAGGTCCTTGCTATTCATTACTTTGAATATTTCTTGCCACTCCCTCTAGCCTACAAAGTTTCTGTGGGGAAATCAGCTGATAGTCACATCTCTCCTTCAGTTTTAAATGATAGTTTTGCTACGTTGAATAAACTTGGTTGTAGGTGCATGCTTTTGCTCACTTTGAAATTTCTTGCCACTCCATTCTTGCCCACAGAGTTTCTGTTGAGAAAGTAGCTGATAGACTAAATACACGTCCATTGCAGGTAACTGTTTTGTGTTTTTTGTTATTTTTAATTTATTTTATTGTTGAGAGTATTACAGATGTCCCCTATTTTCCTCAATCCCCTCGCCCCCTTCACCTGATTCCCACACATTCCAGGCCTTCCCCTACCTATTGCTGTGACCATGGGCTATGCATGTATCCATATAAGTTCTTTTTTTCTCTCTCTCTCCCTGACCTCCCTTCTACCTTCCCTCTAAGATCTGTCAGTCTGTTCCATGCTTCCATGTCTATGGTCTTATTTGTTTAATTTTAAATATATTTTTATGGACTTCAGCAAGGAAAGGAGAGGGAGATAGAGACAGAAACATCAGTGATGAGAGAATCATTGATTGGCTGCTTCCTACACAGCTCACACTGGGAATTGAACCCACAACCTGAGCACGCATGCTGATTAGAAATCAAACCATGATATCCTGGTTCATAGTTGACCCTCAACCACTGGGTCAGTTGGGCTATGGTCCTATTTTGTTGGTCAGTTTATTTTGTTTATTAGATTACATATATAAGTGAGATCATGTGATATTTGTATTTCTATGACTGGCTTATTTAGCTGTGCACAATACTCTCTAGGTCCCTTCATGATATCTCCAAATGGTAAGAAATCCTTCTTTTTCACAGCTGCATAGTATTCCATTGTATAAATGTACCTTTGCTTTTTTTATTCACTCATCTACTGATGGGCACTTGGGCTCTTTCTGAATCTTAACTGCTATAAATAATGCAGCTATGAATATAGGGATGCATAGATTCTTTTTGAACGGTGTTTCTGATTTCTTAGGATATATTTCCAGAAGTGGGATTGCTGGGTCAAAGGGCAGTTCCATTTTTAATTATCTGAGGAAACTCCATACTATTTCCCATAATGGCTGCACCAGTCTGCATCCCTACCAGCAGTGTACTAAGGTTCCCTTTCCCCCACGTCTTTGCCAACACTTATTATTTGTTGATGTATTGATGGTAGCCATTCTGGCAGGTGTGAGGTGATACCTAATTGTGGTTTTAATTTGCATCTCTCTGATTATTAGTGATGTTGAGCATTTTTCATATGTCTCTTGGCCATTTGTTTCTCCTCTTTGGAGAAGTGTCTATTCAAAACCATTGCCTATTTTTAAAATTGGATCATTTATCTTCCTTTTGTTGAGTTGTGTGAGTTGTTTATATATTTTGGAAATTAAACTCTTATCAGATGTATCATTGGTGAATATGTTCCCATATTGTGGGTTCCCTTTGAATTTTGAGGATGGTTTCCTTTGCTGTTCAGAAGCTTTTAAGTTTGATGTAGTCTTATTTATTTATTTTTCCTTTATCTTGCCCCAAGACATGTCTTGATGTATGGACAAAAATTCTGCTACATGAAATGCTGAGGTTTTACTGCCCATATTTTCTTCTAGGACTTTTATGATTTCACTACTTATATTTAAGTCTTTTGTCCATTTTGAGTTTATTCTTGTGTATCGTGTAAATTGTTAGTCTAGTTTAATTTTTTATATGTACCTGTACAATTTTTCCGACATCCTTTATTGAAGAGACTGTCTTTATTCCATTGTATGCTCATGCCTCCTTTAAATGACATAGAGACTAAAATAAACAAATGAACAACAAAAATATAAAATATCACTGAAACCAAGAGCTAGTTCTTTGAAAACATAAACAAGATTGATGAACCTTTAGCCAGACTCATCAAGAAACAAAGAGCTCCAAAATAAATAAAATCAGAAATAAAAGAGGTGATATAACAATGGACATAATAGAAATACAAATAATTATAAGAAAGTACTATGAGAAACTTGGGTAAAATTTTAAAAAAATGATTCTAGAAACATAGAATCTGCCGAAACTAAATCAGGAAGAATAAAAAACTTGAATAGGCTGATAACGAAGAGAATTGAAGCAGTAATTAAAAAAAGAAATCACATCAAGCAGAAGTCCTGAACTGGATGGATTTACAGACAATTTTTATCAAACATTCACAGAAAAATTAACACCTATTCTCAAATTATTCAGAAAATTCAAGAGGAAGGAAGACTACCAGCCTCCTTTTATGACAGCAGAAATATGCTAATTTCAAAACCAGATAAAGACACTACAAAATAATGAAAATTATGGGCCAATATCACTGATGAATATTAATGCTAAAATACTCAAAAAAGTATTAGCAAATCATAGCCATCAATACATTAAAAAGATCATACACCATGACCAAATGGGATTTATTCTGAAGATGGAACACTGGTACGATATTCACAAATCAATAAATATGATGCATCACATAAACAACATGAAGAAGAGAAATAACAGGTTCATATCAACTGATACAGATAAAGCATTCAACGAAATAAAGGCCATACATGACAAACCTAACAGCAAATATCACACTTAATAAACAAAGACCAAAAACATTTCCTTTAAGAACAGGAACAAGACAGGTTGTCCACTTTCACCACTCTTATTCAACACTAAGGGCCTGGAGCACAAAAATTTGTGCACTTGGAGGGACCCCTCAGCCTGGTCTGTGCCCTATTGCAGTCTTGGATCCCTAGGGAGATGTCCACCTGCTAGTGTGCCTGGCCAGCCTGGGTGAGGGGCTGAGGGCTGTTTGCAGGCTACCCACAGTCCCTTCAGGGTTCGGGTCCCTACTGGGGTACCTGGCCAGCCTGGGTGAGGGGCTGAGAGCTATTTGCAGGCTGGCCACAGCTCCCATTGACCCAACCTCCCAGCAAAGCTGGCTGGAATCAGGTTTCTGGGGTTTATTTAGCTTCTATAATTGAAACTTTGTTGCCTTGAATGGCCTAGGAAGGCAGTTTTCTCCATTGCTATTGCAACGGAAACCTCCTGTATGCTCTAACTCCATGGCTGCCAGCCGCCATCTTGACTGGGTTAATTTGCATACAGCTGCTCTGATTGGCTGGTGGGTGTGGCTTGGCTGATGGGCATGGCTTAGGTATAATGAAGTGAGGGTCAATTTGCATATTACTCTTTTATTAGATTAGCTACTACTAGAAGTCTTCAGAAAAGAAGAAAAAGTAAATAAAAGGCATCCAAATTGGAAAGGAAGAAGCAAAACTGTCATTATTTGCAGATGGCATGATAATGCATATAGAGAACCCTAAACACTCCACCAAACAACTGTTAGATTTAATAAATAAATTCAGTAAAGTAGCAGTATACAAAATTAATATCCAAAAATTGATGACATTTTTATACACTAATAATGAACTCTCAGAAATAAAATTTAAAAAAACTTAGGCCATTTACCTTTGCAACTAAGTCCTTACTTCTGCTATTAAGACTCTGTCTTGGTCTTCAACCTTTGGCATTCTAATTATGATAAGTCTTGGTGTGGCTATTTTGAGTTTGTCTTATTTGAGACTCTCTGCACTTCCTGGGTTTATATATTTATTCACTTCACCAGATTAGGGAAATCGTTTGTTATTATTTCTTCAAATATATTTTCAATTTCTTTCTCTTGTCTCTGATGCCCTAATGATGTGAATGATGATAAACCTGATGTTATTGAAGAGGCCCTTTAAATTATCCTTGTGTGGGTTTTTTTTTTTTTTTTAAATTCTTTTTTCTTTTTGCTATTCTGATTGGGTGTTTTCTGCTACCTTATCTTCCAAATTGCTTATTCGATCCATTGTTTCATCAAATCTACGGTTAATGCCCTTTAATGTATTCTACATTTTAATTATTGTATTCTTCACTTCTGACTGAGTCTTTTTATATGTTTTCTATCTCCATTTTTATGTTTCATATCTCTGTTGAAGTTCTTGCTGAAATCAGTGAGCATCCTTATAACCAGTGTTTTGAACTCTGCATCGGGTAGATTCCTTGTCTCCATTTTGTTTAGTCGTTTTTTTCTAAAATTTTATTGTGTTCTTTCATTTTGGATGTATTTCCTTGTCTCCTCATTTTTGCTGCTGTGCTGTGGTGTTGTTGTTGTTTATTTTATAGAGCTGGTACGTCTGGTAAAGTTGCCTTCCTTATGCAGTAGAGGTCCTGTGGGGCCAGTGGCACAGTCGTCCTGGTCACCTGAGCTGGGTGCTCCATCTGTGTCCCTTGTGTGTTTTGTGTGTGCTCACCTTTTTTAGTTGACACTTGATTGCTGTTGTCCTATATATAGAGGGATTAACTGTCAGTTTGATTGGTTGTGAGGTCTGATTGTGACTACAGTGGAGGTGCTGTTGTGCTGGGGCTGAGCAATGAATATGTTCACTTTGCTAGTACTCTGGTGCCTGCTAAGTCTGTCCTTTGAGTGTGTTGTTTGTGGAATTAGGGTGTTACTCTGTTGTAGTCTGCACTAGCCCCTTGGGGTGTTGGTTCTGGGGTCTCTTGGGAATGGCTCTGGTGTAGGGCAAGCTTAGCTGCCTGTGTCCTGCCAAGGGGCATGTGGTATAAGCTACAAAGTTATCTGCATGGTTGCCACTGTGCTGGCTTTGGAGAGGTCTGGGAGAGACTTGGCTGTGAACTGAGGGTGGGTGATGCTAGTACTGGGGTTGGTCTTCTTAGCAAGGGGTCACACTGAGGCCAAGTGCTGCTTATCTTGGGTTTGTAACCTTTGAGAGTTTTTAGGCAAGTCTGCAGCAGGAGCAAAGGCCATTTGTATGGAAAAGCCACTGAAAATAGATTAAGGCGGGCCTACATGTTGGGTAAGGTGAAGTCTCAGGAATCACCAACAAGGAACTAATGGTGTTAACTAGGCAATGGAGACTCAGATATGGCACCTATGCCTGCACATGCAGGCTGGGTCGAGGAAGGGATCAAAGGAATAATGGCTTTTTTCAGCACTTCTGTCTGGGAGAATGCTGCTCATCCAGCCCTCACTCTGAAGCCAGACAATTCAGTTCCTCCCATATATTCCTGGTACCTTTCGAGTTTCTTCCCTAGCACTGGAACTCAGAGCAAGTGAGTCTGAGTATGTTCATACATGGACCCTTTAAGAGGACCTCCTGGAAGTCCAGAGACCTCCATCTCACTCAGCCACAATCTTTGCTTGTTTTCATAACCAGAAGTTACTGGACTTCTCTTCCTAGAATTGGCTGGGACCCAGGTGTAGGGCTGGGAGCCCTAACTTTTCAGAAGGGACTTTGGCAGCCAAGGTATCCCTCTGAATTTTTTAAAAGATGTTTTATTATTATTATTATTATATTTTAGAGAGGGATATAGGGAGAGGGATAGATAGAAACATCGATGAAAGAGAAATGTCAGCACCCATCAGATGCTTCCTGCAAGCCCTACTGGGGATTGAGCATGCAACCCAGGCACGTGCCCTGACCAGGAATTGAGCTGGCAACCTCTTGGTGCATGGGCCAGTGTTCAACCATTAAGCCACAGCTGCGAAGCTACCACTGAATTGTTACTGCCGTGTGTGTGTGTGTGTGTGTGTGTGTGTGTGTGTGTGTGTGAGAGATTAGTCTGTTCTGCCTCTCCACCTATCCTCCCACTCTGGAGGTGGCTTCTTCTGTGTATCCTTAGTTATATGATTTTTGTTCAACTAGACTTCAGGCAGTTCTCAATGATTGTTTTGTAGTTATTTTGTAGTTATTTGTTATTTTGATGTGATTAGAAGAGGAAAGTTCAGTATTTATCTACTCTGCCATCATGACCAGAGGCCTCTTTTATTCTTAACTATATTGAAAATATATTAAAATAATATTTATCTAGGCTTTAAATTTGTATTTCATATAATTAATCTATAACTGCAGTTTGTTTTTTTTGTTTTAGGCCTTAGTCTCCCAATATTAAGGTTTTAAAGTTATTGTTTTACTTTCACATTTGATAAAGGGAGCTATATTGATAAGGAATTATCATCCTATAGATTGGAAGATAGATGGAAGAATAAACATTTTCTTGAAGTTATCATATCTTTAAATATGAAATATATTAATATTTACCTGTTTAAAGAGATAATTTTTCAAGAAACGTTTTAAGAACATCAAATATAGTTAAATTTATTATATTTTAACAATGTTGAATATTTTCAGTTGACCAAATACTCAACTAATTTCTATAAAAGACACAGAAAAATGTCCTGCTTAGCTAATAGTATCTATCTATCATCTATCTATCTATCTATCTATCTATCTATCTATCTATCTATCTACCTATCTATTTATTATTTATCTATCTACTAACCAACTTTCAACATTTTATGTTCATGGACTTGGAAGATGAAATTCTGTTCATTTAATAATTTTCATGTGAAAGGATACCAGTGTGGGTAATATAGTTGAAGGATGACAGCTGACATTTTTAACATAAATGGCATCTCTTTTCACACAGAACTCTCTTCACAAAGGTGTGTTCTGTAGAGCTTTAATTTTCTCATTTTTTTCTGATGAATAGGAAACCACATTTAAGATACATTTATAAATTTATTTTTTATTCAATAGACTCAGATTATAGATCCATGCAAATTTAGAGAGGAAAGACTGCAAATTTAAACCACTACATCAGACTAACCTTGAACTACTCATTTAGTCCTCCTAAACCTTAGTTTCTGCCTCTATAAAATAAGCAAAGTAATAACTACATTACAGGGTGCTTTAGAAGTATGCAATTAATGTGCTACATAGCAGGTGGGATAAAGTTTTATGCAAAGTAAGTGCTCAACTCTTGTCATTTCCCTCTTTTTGTTACTAGTTAAAAATAAAGTAGAAATATGTCATCATTAAGTGACAAAGAGGTATTTGTTTATCTTGATTTTGGGGCATCTAAATGGTGTTGCATGTCCTTCATGTAAAAATACAAAATAACGACTTAATAGAAAAATGCTAATTTTATTCTTATTTTGTAAGAAAATGAACTGTTTTGTTAGATTTTAGTAGCATCTCACAAATGGGGAAAATAAATTTGGTATATTTCTGAGCTATTTTAGTCTGATTTAAGGTGGATTTTCAAATTAGGGGTTTTATTGTGTAAGGATCAATACACAATATTGATTTAGGATTGGTTTAGGATTGCAGGTCACCAAAGTTTGGATTTTGTTTGGATTACTTCAAAGAGACTGGTAAAGAAAACAATTATTTTATGATATTGAATAAATGAGTAAAATGGTTTGACATTTACTATGGGGGAGAAGAAGAATTACTGGAAAAAACAATAGTAGAATTATTCTCAATGTTTTTCAATGTGGACAAGACTTTTTAATAATAAAGTTATTTTGTTAGAGATAGTGGATACAGTAAGTCTTCTGCTCTGGGGTGGATTCAGGTCTCATTGTCATCCCTTACGGTGTTTTTTCAGCCTGACCTAAATGATGCACCATTAATATATAGGGTCTTGATTAATCCAGATCACAACAACATGAGTTATATCATGCTTTCACGTAAAGTTTGCTGGTATGGTTGTTTAAACCCCCATATAGACCAGGCTCTCACAGATATGGATAGATGATTGATAGATAGATAGATAGATAGATAGATAGATAGATAGATAGATAATTGATAGATAGATAGATAGATAGATAGATAGATAGATAGATAGATGATAGATAGATGATAGATAGATGATAGATATCAGAACAGCAGTGAACATGTGAAGATCACAAGCTAAACAGCTCAACAGAGACATAATTTGAAAAAGGAATTATTATCAGAGTTTGCAGTCCAGTGCCAGGCTATTAATATGTAATGGTGAGATCATTAAGCAGATCTAGAGCAAAGAGAAGTTGGTCTTACTTGTAGGATCTGTGAAAAATGAGACAGATTCCAAATATGCACCATCTGTTTCTTCCCCTTCTCAGTTCTACTTCTTAAACATTCAGTTATAGAAGCTAGTTCCCAATAAGCTACTGAAGTTATATTCCATGGCAAAAACTAATATTTTCTATGTGAGATGTGATTTTTAGGTTTTTATACTTCAGATATCATCCCGTGTTGTGTTTTCCATCTAAACGGTTTTGTATAGGATGAATCCTGTTAACCAGAAAATCAAGTGATACCAGACAACACAAGAATCTCATTCTAGTGCCCTCTTGTAACAGGAGTACTCATTTTATTGGAACATTGTTACAAAAACTATAAAGCTTTGGAATTTTGAGAAAAGTAGAAAGAACTACATTAATTCTGAGATGAAAAGTAACAAAACTCTCTCAAAATCATCCAACACTCATGCATTTAAGGTATTAGCATCGCACTAATGACAATGCCATCGATTCCTTTGGGTGTTATCAATTCTCCTCCTTTACTGTGTGATAGTGACAAGAGGGAACATGCGTTGAGATGCATCATCTCCATTTCCAAACAACATATCATTATGAGAAGATATCGCCAAAATTACATGAGACTTAAGCGATGCACCGAGTGCTGTCAACAACAATTATGAGAAGCTATCCTCTTTTTTTTTGTCAAAACAAACTATATGACTGGAAATCTTACACCTTAATTGAAAGGAGCTTACAGCTCCCAATTAAAGAGGCATATAACATCCACGAATCACTGGAATATAATGTGTCTTCCCATTGAAGACGACTAGGAAAACCTCAGAAGCATACAGATATTTGTAAGGAAACAGATTCCACCCGAGACTCTTAGATCCATTCAGCAATGTAAGATATAGAGAGCTTTCAATGAAGATTCATAGAACAAAACCATAGATTATTGCATTTTATTTACATCCTTTTATTCTTCATTTTTCTACCTATCTTCTTTCCAGTTTTGTTGATTTAAAGCTACCTTTAATTTTGTTAATTATAAGCAATTATAATTCTTAATATTACTTTTTACCTTTAATACATTATTTAGTATGAGTTCAAAATTTAGTTGCAAATGGTATGTGAACTGGCTAACTCATACAACAAACTAACTTAGATTTGTGCAAAAATTTTTTTATTATTTTGAGAATCACCTAACATTTATTAATACTAGTCATTTGTCGCTTTTATTTTTTTTTAATTTAACTTTTCACCAAATAATTTTTTAAATATATTTTATTGATTTTTTTACAGAGAGGAAGGGAGAGAGATAGAGAGTTAGGAACATCGATGAGAGAGAAACATTGATCAGCTGCCTCCTGCACACTCCCTACTGGGTATGTGTGCCCACAACCAAGGTACATGCCCTTGACTGGAATTGAACCTGGGACGCTCTATCCACTGAGCCAAACCAGACAGGGCCCAACTAATTTTGTTATCATGCTCTCAGGCAATGAAAGTATTCCATGCATCCTGAGAATAAGAAAAAAAGAAAGTCATATATACACAAAACATTCCTGTGATAAAAATATGAAGTAGAGTTTAATCAAAGGGTTACTGAATTTTGGGCTTACTTAGCCTTACCTGGCCTTTTACCAAAATTATGCTGGTAACAAATAATAAACAGGATCTAAAATTTTAATACATTTTTTTCCTCACCAATATTGTTTGAGTATAGTAGCAGCTTTGCTTTTTGTTGTGGTAGACAATGTCATGTCTAGGTTTATGCAAACAAGGCAGCCATTGCTAACAAAGCAGCCAATGAAAATAAACAGCCAGCCACCAGCTGTTCAGACACATCTAATCTAATAAAATAGAAACATGCAAATAGGTGTCACTCCACTAAACCTAAGGCACGCCACCAGCCAATCAGAGAGACTACATGCAAATTAACCCAGCCAAGATGGCAGCCAGCAGCCACAGAGCTGGAGCAAGCAGGAGGCTTGGTTGCCTTGGAGATGGAGAAAGCCAAGCTTCCCACCTGCGTAGGCCCGCTATGGCAACAAAGTTTCAATTATAGAAGATAAATAAACACCAGATACCTGCTTCCAGTCAACCTCACTGAAAGCTTGGGTCGCTGGGGCCTTGACCAGCCTGCAAACAGCCATCAGCCCTCACACAGGCTAGCCAGGCATCCCAGCAGGACCCCCACTCTGATCTTGGACACCCTTCAGGGCAAACCAGTCACCCCCACTCATGCACCAGGCCTCTATCCTATATAATAAAAGGGTAATATTCAAATTGACCTTAACAACAAAATGACCGGGAATGACTGGTCACTATGACACACACTGACCCACCAGGGGTCAGATGCTCAATGCAGGAGCTGCCCCCTAGTGATCAGTGTGCTCCCACAAGAGGAACTCATCTCAGCCACAAGCCAGACTGCCAGCTTCCAGCACAGCAGTGGGGCGGGAGACTCTCCTGCCTCCTCAGCAGCACTAAAGATGTCTGACTGTAGCTTATGCCTGTTCCCTGCTGGCAATTGGACATCCCCAGAGGGCTCCCAGGCTACCAGAGGGATGTCTGATTGCCGGCTTAGGACTGATCCTTCAGGGAGCAGGCCTAAGCCAGCAGGTAGACATCACTTGATGGGTCCCAATTGTGAGAGGGCACAGGCCGGGCTTGGCTGAGGGACCCCCCCCCAAGTGCACAAATTTTTGTGCACCAGGCCTCTATTATTTTATACTAACTCAGACAAAAGAAGCTTCTTACCAGATAGTACCATCAGTATTATATAAGATAAAGGTGCACCTGCCCAGTGTACAGTAAAACTGCCCTGTCATTGCCTTTGCACAAGATTATGGAAAATGGGCCTTTAACATCTTCATACTCTAATCAGGATCCCCATCTAAACTAATAAAAGCGAAATATTAAAATTAACCGTTTCTCCGAGACAGGGTAAGCCACACCCACCAGCCAATCAGAGTGGCTGTATGCAAATTAGCCCAGCCAACATGGCAGCTGCCACTCACGGACCTGAGTAAACAGCCCTTTCCATTGTGGCAGGAGCGAAAGTGAAGCTGCGCCCGCTCAGCTCAGCTCCAATTAAACTGGCTCTAGCGAAACACAGCTTTGAAACAATGTAACAATCATAGAATCCTCAGGAGCTGAAGGAAAGAGCAGCCCGGGCCTCACCAGTAAAAGTAACAATTGTTTCATTATAGATGCTGCGAGGTGAAGCAGAGGCAGCTTCGTTAGTTAGAAGGCCGCCTTAAAGGAACAGTGTATCAATTATAGAAGATAACCCCAGGCCTTAAAGGAACAGCATCAATTATAGGAGAGAAACCACAGAACCTGCGTCCAGCCAGCCTTGTTGAGACGTTGGGTCAATGGGAGCTGTGGGCAGCCTGAAAGCCCCTCACCCAGGCAGGTCAGGCACTCCAGCAGGTGGGCATCCCCCGAGGGCTCCCAGACTGTGAGAGGGCATAGGCCAGGCTGAGGGACCTCCTGAGTGCACAGAGCAGCTGCAGGGCGGGACAGCGCAGGACCCAGGACCTGTGAGTGGGAAAGAGGCGGCAGGTTTGAAGAGAATCGGGGAGCGGGTAGGAGGTGGCAGGGGGTCAGCGGCCTGCTTGGTGGGCTTCCCAGGCCCTTTGCGGGGCACCGGGAAGTGGGTAAGAGGCGGCACGGGGTCGGCAGCCTGCTAAGTGGGCTTCCCAGGCCCTTTGCGGGGCACCGGGAAGCGGGTAAGAGGCGGCAGGGGGTCAGCGGCCTGCTTGGTG
>PVJC01039543.1:0-16206 GCA_004026665.1 Murina feae | reverse complement strand
AAGGGCCTGGGCACCTGCCAAGCAGGCCGTTGACCCCCCACCACCTCTTACCCGCTTCCCGGTGCCCCTCAAAGGGCCTGAGGAGCCGCCAAGCAGTCCGCCAACCCTGCCGCCTCTTTCCCACTCACTGGTCCTGGGTCCTGTGCTGTTGCACCCTGCAGCCGCTTTGTGCACTCGGGAGGTCCCTCAGCCCGGCCTATGCCCTCTCACAGTCTGGGACCCCTCTGGGGATGTCCACCTGCTGGCATGCCTGACCAGGCTGGGTGAGGGGCTAATGGCTGTGTGCAGGCCAAGCCCCCCAGGAACGTCCCTCACCCCATTGGGTTGTGGCCAGCATGGGCGACGGGCTGATTGGCGCTTTCAGGCTTTCAGGCTGCCCACAGCTCCCATTGACCCAATGTCCCAACAAGGCTGGCTGGACGCAGGTTTCTGGGGTTTGTTTATCTTCTATAATTGATACACTGTTCCTTTAAGCCGGCCTACTAACTAACAAAGCCTCCTCTCTGCTTCACCTCGCGGAGTCTATAATGCAACAATGTTATTCTTAGACTCAGGTCAGGCCTGCTGTTTTCTTCAGCTCCTGAGGATTCTATGATCGTAATTTTGTTGCAAAGTTGTGTTTAGCTAGAGCCAGTTTAAGTGGAGCAGGCGCAGTTTCACTTTCACTCCTGCCGCAGTGGAAGCTGCCGTTAACTCAGGTCCGTGAGTGGCGGCCTCCATGTTGGCTGGGCTAATTTTAATACAGCCACTCTGATTGGCTGGTGGGCGTGGCTTACCCTGTCTCAGAGAAATGGTTAATTTCAATATTACGCTTTTATTAGTTAAGATAGCGATATTAAAATATTTCTTCTAATTAATTTCCTTTCAATGTGCATGAATCCATGCACCGGGCCACTAGTATATTCATAATGAGTAAATAAAAACTAAAGATGTTGGTGATGACATATAACTTTCCATAGTGGTTAAGTGACTATGTCTTTTCAATGATTGTCTTAGTTGCAGACAAAAAGTTCTGTCAAGGAAGCCTTCTGTTCTCACTCAGTGCAACAATTATGTTTTAACTTGTATTTTGACTGTATAAACTCATCCAGAAGTCAAGCAGGAATACACGTATTTAAATAAGCAAAACGGTATCCAATCTGTATTTAATAGCCTTATGGTAAGCTTGTGTTAATAGTCAAAATTCCCAAACTTCTAAAGTATCTCAATACTCAGTCCTATACTAATGATTTCCTGTTTCAGTAACGCTAGGCAGACAAGATTTAAAATGAGAAAGATAGGCCCGGCCAGTGTGGCTCAGTTGTTTGGAGCATCATCCTTGAGATAGAAAGATCTCGGGTTAGATTTCTAGTCAGAGCACATACTCACGTTGTAGTTCAATCCCCAGACAGGGTGAGTATGGAAGGCAATCACTCAATGTTTCTCTCTCAGATTAATTTTTCTCTCTCTCTCTCAATCTCCCCTCTCCTTTCCACTGTCTCTGATATAAATAGGAACAGAACCTTGAGTGAGACTTTAAAAACTAGATAAATAAAATGAGAAAAATAGTATTTGCACAGAAATCCTTCCTGTTGATTAAATTCAATGGACCATAATAAACTCAATACACATTAGCAGCTATATTTCATTTACACTCTCACGCATCTTGCCTATAATCTGACTATATATTTATGTTAATAAAACATGAAAATAAAAAAAATCAATATTTCAAATCAATAGCCTATTAATTTTAAGTTATACTGCCATCAAGTAACAAAACGGAAAAATTAAATCTTTGCTTACAAAAATTAAGTCATGTGTCCTTCAAAAAAAGTGCCTAACAAAGCTAACCTAATTATCTCTTTATTGTTTACTATTAATTACGCGCCAGGTATTACAGGCCAGAAAGGTAATGTAGACACAGATAATAACCACCTCCATTAACAATTTCTTCCCTCCTTAGGTCAAATAACACTGGTTCATTTTAAAAATATATGGACAAATGATGAAAAAAATCAAAATATTCTTATTAAAACTAATTTATTCAACAAATATGTACTGAATACTTACTGAGTCCCAGGCACTGTCCAATATGCATATACCTGGGTGATATACCATGGACCTTAGATTCTAAAGAGAGAAATATTCTGAAGTAACTCTAAATTTTCAAATTGTCAATTAACTGACAATCTGGAAATTGCATGGATTTGTAATTTTTAAGCACCTTCCACAATGATATTTCCATTAATAAGGATTTTGTTTCTACACTAGACAATATATTCTTACTTCCTAGTGTGCCAGGCAGAAAATTTGAAATTTTTAAAAAGTGAGATCATGCCCTAGCTGGTTTTTCTCAGTGGCTAGAGTGTCTGCCTGAAGGGTCCCGGGTTCTATTCTGGCCAAGGACACATGTTCCGGTTGTGGGCTTGATCCCTGGTGGGGGGTATGCAGGAGGCAGCTGATCAATGATTCTCTCATCATTGATGTTTCTCTCTCTCTCCCTCTCCCTTTCTCTCTGAAATCAACACCAAAAAAAGAGGGTGGGAGAGGGACAGAGAATTCATCATATCATAATGATAACTATACCTCAATTGGCATATCATAGCTCATGTTTATTTAATCTCTTTTCATTTAAATAAAGAAACTGAGGGGCAGAAAGTGAGGAGCATTTGCCTAAAGTCAAGATGTTAATGAGTAGATGCAAATCTAGGATCTGAAACTCCACAGCCAAACACCTTTCCCTGTGGTTCTCTGACCAAGTTTTGTGAGCCACCCAATGCTCACAAAAGCAAACCAATTCTAAAATTAGAACTTAAACCAATTCTAAAATTAGAACTTGTATTGGAGTTGTCTTTACCCGGCACTCCATAATGGGTCCTCAATTCCATTTCGTTCTCCTCTTCATTCCTGAATCAGACACAAGTCCAGACCCAGAGAAGGTGCTCAGTAACTACTTGTCAATGGGTTAAATGACTAACAGACCATAGTGCTTTTTCTGGCCACTTTTGGCCATCACCTCTCTTTAAACCAAAACAAACCAAAAAAGGAAAGAAGTAGGCTTCCCTGAATAAAATTTATACAAGCAAGAGTTAAATTAATGTCACTGATTAGAAAGAAACAAAAAAACATACAATGTTTGTGCTCAAAAAACTTAATCTAGTTGGAAAAGACAGTGAGAAAATGTGGTTACAATGGGGAAAAATGTCAGCACAATTTACACTTGCTAATGGGAGAAGAAATGAGAAAGCCCTCAAAAAAAAAAAAGAATTATTCATAAAGGCTTTCAAAGATAAACAAGGTCTTCGGAAATTTGGGAAAGAATGACGAACTTCCTTTGGCAAAGCTGTTAAACTTTGAGCAGTTTCCTAATGTGTGGGAGATGAGATGGTCTCAGATCCAGACACACAGACTCCATGTTAAATAGCCATGGAATTGCTCAAGGAAAAAGGCCCTTTCACATCTTTCATCCCAGGCAAAGTCCCTGTTTGATGCTAGTATGTCTTCAATCTCCTAACAATTGCCCTTTGTAACAAAAAAAGCTCAGACCTCAGGCCCTTCCAGACAATACACCTAGTAAGAATCTAATAATTTTCTTCCAATTCCATTATATTTATTTTACCTCCATTTGTGATTTCCACTTATTATAACATCTCCATTAAAATATACTTTAGGCCCTGGCCGGGTAGCAGAGTTGGTTAGAACATCATCCCCATACACCAAAGCTGTGGGTTCAATCCCCAGTCAGGTTTTAAAAAATAAATAAAATAAAACACATCTTTAATTTTTGAAGGGGGAAGAGTCAGGAAGTTAGCATGAGAATGCCTAAAATCTGGGAAACACTGATTTAAGAGAAATGAGTAGCCAGCAGTCTGCAGTGGAGACAGGTGAAATGAGCCCAGAAACAGTGGCCCCCTCCATTGTAGTGAGAAGCTGAGAGCCACGGGGAATTTCAGTCTGAAACTTTGTAGGGTTCTGAAATCAGAGTCTAGTAGGCCTGGCCTAATGGCTCCCTTGCTGTGGAAAATAAGCATGACACTCAGATACGACTCCACACAGGAAGAGTGGGTCCTAGCCAAGTGGGGCTGAGAACACCACACAGAGCAAGACATCAGGCATGCTGGATGTAGAAGTTTCAATACTACTACACTAGGACTAGAGGCCCGTTGCATGAAAATTCATGCTCTGAAGGGGGGTCCCTCAGCCTGGCCTGCACCCTCTCACAGTCTGGGAGCCCTCAGGGGCGGGAGGCAACCTGGTGATCAGGGGAAGGCGATGCCCCATCACACCTCTGCTGCTGCCACTGCTGGCAGCACAAGCCTCGGGCGGTCCTGGTTACCTGAGCCTCGGGTAGCCCTGGGCGGCTGGGAAGTCACCATCCGCAGCTTGCCTGCACCTCGGGCCGGCCCTGGGCAGCTGGGGGGCTGAGGGATCTGGGGGACTCCAGAAGCAGGCACACAGAATGGCCAGACCCATCTGGGGGCAGGCCCAGCCATGCCACAAGCCTGCCGCCCCAGTGGGGCTGAGGGGACTGGGCACCACCATCTTCTGGCTGTGGGCACCGCCATCTTGTGGCTGTGGACACCGCCATCTTTGAGGGCATGACAGTCAATTAGCATATTCCCTCTTTATTGGCTGTGGGCGCCGTCATCTTGTGAGGGCGTGATGGTCATTAGGATGTTCCCTCTTTATTAGATAGAATAAGGACCCCTCCTCTCAGGCTGTGGTCACTTCGGCTGGAGTTATCTCCTTGGGCTCAAACATAGCTTTCAGTCCAGTTCTGTTTGGGTTTGGTTTCTCCTACTCTCCTAAGGAAGTAGCAACAAGTGCCCTAGGACAGAGTCCCAGCTGTGTACTCCGTTCACACACTAGATAGAGCCAACTTTATAAAGCTTCAGGATTCATGTACAGGTTTGTATTGCACTTAAAAATCAAAACACAAAGTTATGGTCAAGCTGTGTACCACTGTTATTGGTGAAGAGCTCTCTGTGTGCCCACCTGTTGCTGTGGAAGTGGGGTGCTTGTGATGTCACAAGAAAAGGAATTTTCTGAGACTCACATGGAAGAATGAGTAGTATTTATTTGCATGGAATTACACCACTAAGTTTCCAAGGCCCTTTCATATCACCTAGGAGAAAGTCCAGCTGTGACTTTAGTAGACCTAGGATGAAAGCCCAGAGTTTCCATTCCATAACTGCATAGTCCAGTCTAGCATCAGGCTAGCTTAGATGGTGTTCCCACCTATAGTCCATAAGCCCATTGTGTGTGGGCCCTGCATGGCTGTAGGCCATGTGGCTTCTAGGAACACCAGCAAATGCAAGGAAACAGGAATGAAACAGGGACAAAAGGGCGACCAGAGAGCTAGGATTCCTTTGTCCTGGGATTATATATCCCCAATTTTCATGTGTTTACAGAGGCTCTGCCCCTCTGACCAGTGACCTCTCTTCCAGGTTAGACTGACAGGCACCTATCCTATGTAACCCCAACTTTACTGCGCACGCACCATCTCCCCTTTGTTGGACCCCTAACTCCAGCGGTCTACAGGGAATGAATCAGTGGTTCCCTGGGGAGTGTGAAGTTGCAGTTTGCTGGTGAAGCTGCCCAGATGACCATTCTTATAATGTCTGGCCTCTCCTTTGCTTCTTCCTAGTAAAATTAATATTAACTAGCTAATTACAACAGTAACATAACCTGACTATATTTTAATGTAAATTTCTTAAATTTTCATTTTAAAGATCTAAAGTCCCCTCATTTTACCATTTCACATTATTTTCTATGACCCTTAAATCCAAATTAATATTAAATGATCAATCATCTAATCTAATAAAAGACTAATATGCAAATTAACCATCACTCTGAGACATCTAAGCTACGCCCCCCAGCCAAGCCAAGCTCCCAGCCAATCAGAGCAGCTGTATGCAAATTAACCCAGCCAAGATGGAGGCCAGCAGCCATGGAGCTAGAGCAAACAGGAGGCTTCCATCACAACTGCCTGCCTAGGCCGGCTGGGCCTCTGCTCAAGGTAACAATGTTTCAATTATAGAAGCTAAATAAACCCCAGAAACCTGATTCCAGCCAGCCTTGCTGGGACCTTGGGTTAATGAGAGCTGTGGGCAACCTGAAAATGGCCCTCAGCCCCTCACCCAGGCTGGACACACCCCCATGGGGTGAGGGCTTGGCCAGCCTGCAAACAGACATCAGCCCCTCACCCAGACTGGCTAGGCACACCAGCAAGTGGACATCCTCCAAGGGGTCCCAAACTGTGAGAGGGCACAGGCTGGGCTAAGGGACCCCCCTGAGTGCACAAATTTTTGTGCACTGGGACCCTAGTGTTATATAAATGTGTATTTAAAACATGCACATGTTATAGTTCACTGACATTTTAAACTTCAGTTTATTAAATATGTAATTATAGTTTCAATCTGATAATTTCAGATGGAAGCTATTTATTAATGCAATGAGCGTGGTTGTCTCATCAGACACATAAGAAAACCATTGCTAGCATAGGAGGAGTTAGGACAGAAAATCAGAGGTAGGCAGAATGGAGACTCACAGTCAAGGAGAAAATAGAAAACAGTGGCCAACACCAAGGAGATCAGCTAGCATATTTGCAAGAGGGAATGGCTGATCTCCTGAACCAAGGGAAGGTCCACTGTACAAGAACATACCATTGTTCACAGTCACTAACCTGGGGCCTTTTCATCAGCTCCTAACACTTTAAAGCAGTGATTCTCAACTGGGGATGATTTTGTCCACAGGGTATATCTGACAACGTCTGGACACACTTGGTTATTACAAAAAGGGAGGCCAGTGCTACTGGCATCTAGTAAGCAAAGGCCAGGGATACTGCTGAACATCCTGCAATGCTGGGGACAGTCCCCTCAGCAGATAATATCCAACCCCAAATGTCAACAGTGCTGAGGTTCAGAAACTCCATTTTAGAGTAGCACCTCAAAGTATTTCCAACTCATTGTAAGCATGTAATAATTAAGCAAAAGTAAGGAGCATAAGGGAAATGAACAGAGAAAACAGGTAGAGGCAACTCCTTGAGAAGGGAAATAGTGAATTTTTACATACCTTCCCATAGGACCACCAGGTCAGAGGCATCACTTGCTTTTTTTCCCCTGAACACTCCACTGTGTAGGCATTGGTCAATGTTACGTCAGCCACCAAACCACATCGCATCTCCTCTGTCTTTAGTGATTCTGCCAAGATTCCACTCGGCCCACACTGCTCAGCTCTTTTCCCCATTCTTCTCAGTATAGCCCATGCCTACTGCTAGATCACTCTTCTAGGAGCTCAGCATTGTATTGAAACTACTTTAATAAAAGTAATGGTCCATCAACCTAGAATGAATGAATTTCAAATGTCTTTCTTATACAGGCAATCAAGGCCAACTGCCTTTCTAGTATTAACTATTCTAAGTATCCCGCACAGTATAAAAAACGTGCTCATCTCTAACCCTCCCCAGATGCTCTTCCCCCTTGCCTGGAGTACTTCTCATGTGCTCGCAATCCCATTCTATCAAAAATCCCACACATTCTTCAATAAGAGGGACAAGAGGTGGGGTTAGCAAAGGCCAGCAAGGACAGAGCAGCCGGGCAGCCCAGGGTGTGAACTATGGAAATGGTTTGCAATACCTACCAAAGCTGAACATGCGCATGCCTTTTGATCCACTGATTCCACTCTTTGGGATGTATCAAACAAAAATGTATATGTATGCAAAAAATAAAATTAAATCACCTTTTTTATTGGTGGGGGCTGTCTGTTTTTGTTTATTTCTTTTAAGACCCCCTCCTTGCAATTTCCAGAGAGAAAATACAAAACAAGAAACAGACTTAGTTTTGACTACATAAAGAGTGCTGCAGTTCACAGCGTTTCTAATAACACTGTTGCAAAAGAACTTGAGCCCACTCCAGGGCCCTTCAGTACTCCTGAGGAATAAACAGGACTCCTCACCTCCCACTGGGCTATTCCAGGTGTAAGTCACTGCTCCTGATCCTTGACATACTTTCCATGTATAAGATAAGGAGCCTGAAAACCACACTGACAATTGGGGTAGGCCATTCCCCACCCCATGCCAGAGCCAAAGGCTAGTGGCCATATTCTTCTTTTAAAGAAGGTAAGTGAGAAAACGAGTCCTAAACCAAAACCAGTACCTATATTGACAACTGCATCCACCAAGCACCAGTCCCATTTCTTTAATATATTTTACTGATTTCAGAAAGGAAGGGAGAGAGCGAGCTAGAAATAGAAACATCAATGATGAGAATCATTGACTGGCTGCCTCCTGTAAGTCCCCTATTGGGGGATCGAGCCTGCAACCTGAATATGCGCCCTGACCAGGAATCAAACAGTGATCTCCTGATTCATAGGTTGGTACTCAAACACTGAGCTATGCCACCTGGGCCAGTTCCGCTTCCTACTGAGCTCTGAATCCAGCGTTGTTTCCCACCAGGCACTCCAGCTTTCCTCTGGACCACCTTCTGAGGCGTTATATAGGAAGACCCTCTAACCCCAATGCCATAAAATCCTAGCAGAAAACATAGTTAGTACACCTTCTGACACTGCTCTTAGTAATATTTTTTTTCTGATAAATCTCCTTGGACAGTGTGGGGGGGGGGACAAATGGATAACATCAAACTAAAAAGTTTTACACAGCAAAGGAAACCACCAGCAAAATGAAAAGACAACCTACTGAATGAGAAAAGACGTTCACTAATGATACATCTGATAAGAAGTTCATATCCAAAATTTATAAAGAACTCATACAATTTACATCAAAAAAAAAATCCAATTAAAAAAAGGACAAGGACCTGAACAGACATTTCTCCAAAGAGGACATACAGATGGTTCAATGTCAATGATCCTCAAAGAAATGCAAATTAAAACCAATTCTCACATTTGTCAGAATGGCTATCATCAATAAATCAACAAACAACAAATGTTGTCTAGGATGTGGCAAAAGGGAACTATTAGTGGGGATGTAGACTGGTGCCACCACTGAGGAAAGCAGTCAGAGTTTCCTCAAAAAACTAAAAATGAAACTGCCTTCTAACTGCCTTACATACCCCACTTCTGGGAATGTATCCAAAGACATCCAAAACACTAATTCAAAAAGACATGTGCACCCCTATATTCACTGCAGTGTTACCTATTACCTACAATAGCCAAGACATGGAAGCAACCTAAGTGCCCATCAATCAAAATTGGATGAAGAACCTGTGGTATACATATACAATGGAATACTACTCAGCCATAAAAAATAATGAAATCTTACTATTTGTGACAATGTGGATAGACCTAGAGGGTATTATGCTAAAGAAACAAGTAAGTCAGAGAAAGGTACATACCACGTGATTTTCACTTATATGTGGAATCTAAAGAGCAAAATAAACAAAACACAAACAGATCCATAGATAAAAGGATCAGATTGATAGTTGCCAGAGGAGGAGTGGAGCTAGGTGAATAAAGTAAAGAGATCAAGAAGTACAAACTGGCAGTTACAAAATAGTCATGGGGATATAAAGTATAGCATAGGGCCTTGACTGGTTTGGCTCAGTGCATAGAGCATCGGCCTGACAACTGAAGGTTCGATTCCAGTCAAGGGCATGTTCCTTAGTTGCGGGCACATCCCCAGCAGGGGGTGTGGAGGAGGCAGTTGATCGATGTTTCTCTCTTATTGATGTTTCTAACTCTCTATCTCTCTCCCTTACTCTCTGTAAAAAATCAATAAAATATATTTTAAAAATAAATAAAAAATAAAGCATAGGGAACACAGTAATCCTATATAATTGAGGTAATATGCAAATTGACCCTCACTCCATCGTGCCATCACAAGATAGCTGAGCCCACAGTGGAGGCAGAGTTCCTGTAACGAGCCATAATGAGTGATCAGCAGGGACCTGAGGCTGCTTGGCGCCAGGGCAGGGGACGTGAGGCTGCACCCCCCGCCTAGCAGGCCTTGAGAGAGGACCTGAGACCTCGCCTCCCCCACCCATTGGGGCTTGAAGGGGGACCTCAGGCCACGCCCCTTGCCTAGCAGGGCTTGACCGGGACCTGAGGCTGCATATCCCCTGCCCCAGTGCTGGGCAGAGGGACCTCAGGGCACACCACCCGCCCTGGTCCCAGGCCAGGGGACTGTAGGCCATGCCCCCAGCCCAGCGGGGCTTGACGGGAGTGCGGCTGGCCGGGTCTAGGTCTTGTGCAATTTTGAGGTGCATGCAGGTGGGTGGGGACTTGACTCTGGGTCCCACAGTGTGCCTCAGACTCTGACAGGAAGAAGATTTTCATATACATTTTACTAATTTTCTTTCATCTCTGACATTTCTATTAAAAAGAAAGGGCAAATAGAAATATTAAAATATTTCCTCTAATTAATTCCATTTTAATGTGCACAAATTTTGTGCACCGTGCCACTAGCATTGTAATAACTATGTATGGTGGGTACTAGACATATCAGCGATCACACTGTAAATGATATAAATATCTAACCACTATGCTGTGCACCTGAAACTAATATAAAATATCAAATGTCAACCATAATTGAAAAAAATTGCTACTCCAATGATCACCTCATACAAAAACACATCTAATCTAATAAGAGTAATATGCAAATTGACCCTCACTCTGTTACAAGCCACGCCCACCAGCCAAGTCACACCCACCAGCCAATCAGAGCGGCTGTATGCAAATTAACCCAGTCAAGATGGTAGCTGGTAGCCACGAAGCTAGAGCAAACAGGAGGCTTCCATTGCACCAGCGATGCAGGAAACTGCCTGCCTAGGCCGGCTGTAGCCTCTGCTCAAGGCAATAATGTTTCAATTATAGAAGCCATGGAGCCGAAGCAAACAGGAGGCTTCGTTTCACCAGCGATGGAGGAAACTGCCTGCCTAGGCCAGCTGTAGCCTCCGCTCAAGGCAACAATGTTTCAGTTATAGAAGATAAATAAACCCCAGAAACATGATTCCAGCCAGCCTCGCTGGGACATTGGATCAATGGGAGCTGTAACCAGCCCGCAAACAGCCATCAGCCCCTCATCCAGGCTGGCCAGGCACCCCAGCAGGACCCCATCCCTGAAGGGGATGTGGCCAGCCTGAAAACGGCCATCAGCCCCTCACCCAGGCTGGCCAGGCACCCCAGCAGGAATCCCACCCTGATCCAGGACACCCTTCATGGCAAACCAGCTGGCCCCCACCCATGCACCAGGCCTCTATCCTATATAATCCTATATAATAAAAGGGTCATATGCAAATTGACCCTAACAGCAGAACAACTGGGAATGATCGGTCACTATGACACACACTGACCACCAGGTGACAGATGCTCAATGCAGGACCTGCCCCTGGTGGTCAGGGCACTCCCATAGAGAGAGCTCTGAGCCACAAGCCAAAAGGCTGCCAGTACAGTGGTGGTTGTGGGAGCCTCTCCTGCCTCTTCAGCAGCACTAAGGATATCCGACTGCAGCTTAGGCTTGCTCCCCGCTGACAAGTGGACATCCCCTGAGGGCTCCTGGGCTACCAGAGGGATGTCTGACTTCCATCTTAGGCCCAATCACCTGGAGAGTGGGCCTAAGCCAGCAGGTGGACATCCCTCGAAAGGTCCCAGACTGCAAGAGGGCACAGGCCAGGCAGAGGGACCCCACCCCCACCCCCACCCCGAGTGCACAAATTTTTGTGCACCGGGCCTCTAGTCTTTAATAAAATGGTTGGAAAATAGTAAAAAATAAAATATAAACAGAAAGGCAACTTGCATTTGGACATGTAAGTGCTGGCATATTTACCCCTTTACCTGGGGTCATATCTCATATTTGATTATCTCCTAGTGTGACTGCCCAGAAGCAATGATATTTTTCCCCCATTTCTTAAAACCTGAAGTATAGACAATATATTTTCCTGTACAAGAGGTGATCCCATTTGAAAGCTACTTAGCCTGGTTGGTGTTGGTCATTGGTTGAACACAAACCTATGAACTGAGCCTCTAGTTCATTAAATAAGAAACATGATTATCCATTTAAGTATCAACATATTTTCAAATGGAGGCCATATATGTACACATGCACATGTAGATGCAATTTTAAGAATAGTATTAAGTCCCAAAACAAATTTAAATAATTAGGACAGTGAATAAAAAAGTGAGTTGTGTTCAAGCAATGAAAAATGAAACAGTAATGGAAATGAACTCAAACTCCATGTTTGTAAACAAATCTCAGAATCATAAATGACAAAAAAAAATCATAGAAGAATAAATACAATGTGATTTCATTTATGTAAAGCTTAAAACCATGCTAAGCTAACATTATTTAAGCATGAAAATGATAGACAAGATTCACGAGAAGGGTTACCTGGAGCTGGGGAGGGGACAGAGTAAATAGGGAAAGTAATGACCAAGGCAAGTGGGCACTTCCTGGATGTCCATTATGGCTATTTCCTTGTGCAGATGATGGGCACAGGAGAACAGACTTACTGCCGTTCTTAAAGTTACACTACATGTGCTTGTGTACATATGTGGCCTCTGGTAAAAAATGTGACAATAATTAAATATATAATAATACTTATTTAATGAATCACATTCACATATGAGTATATCTCACTTTGCACTCTATAGTCAAACTACAAATGTTACTTTAGTTTTTACCTCAGTTTATGTACTTGTGATGTAAAAATATTTCTGCAGGTAAGAGCCATGAAAAATAATTTTTGTAATAAATGGTACTTTGTATAGATGCTCAAAACTTCTTCTGTTTAGCATTCATGTCTCAGATATGATACCACATCTATATATGTATTTTATTACTGAGGTAAGTAAATGCCTTAAAATGGAAAAGGAGTCTAATACTAAACCCCTAAAATTATCTAAATTATTTTCATAGAGAAAATATTATAGCAAGTCTTTGTACAACTTAAGGAGCTTAATACATGAAATACCTAAAATTTCTGTTTTGGAAAACTATTTGTTTATAAACTACCATAAGGAACTTATTGCATTTAAGGATCTTACCTAATTTCATAGTGGACTTCAAATGGATCCGAAGAAAACCTCAGTATCTATTCATCACCTTATTCATTTATTTAAAAAAAAAACAAAAAACTTACCAAGTTCAAAAAAAAGATCTGCACGTGTAGGTTCACCAAAACCATATAGCAATAATATTCACAGCAGCACCGCTTCTAACAATGCAAATGTGTAGCAACCCAAATGCCCATCAAGAGTAGAAGAGATAAGCCTGGTCAGTGTGGCTCAGTGTTGAGCATAGAGCCATGAACCAAGATGTCACCTGTTTGATTTCCAGTAAGGCACATGCCCGGGTTGTGAGCTCAATCCCCAGTCCGGGGCATGCAGGAGACAGCCGACAGATGATTCTCTCATCACTGATGTTTCTATCCCTCCAACTCTCTCCCTTCTGCTCTCTCTCAAATCAATAAAAACACTTTTTTTTTAAGTAGCAGAGATAAACACTGTATAAACTCATACAATGGAATAGTCCACAGGAATAAATTATTGCCACATACAACAGGAATAACTCTCACATACATGTTGAGAATCCAGGTGTGAGAGTACATGCTGTATGATTCCATTTGTATTTAAAAAAACAAACAAAAACAAACAAACAAAAACCACCACCAGACATTGTTAATCTATGGTGTTACAAGTCAGAATGGTGATTATACACGGGGTAAGGGTTGCCTAGAAGAAGGCACAGGGTGCTATGAATGGTCTGTCTTGTAGACTGGGTGCTGATTGATTACTTGATGAAGATGCATCATGTGTATGCTTTTCTGTAGGGTTGCTATACTTATTAAAAAACATTTTTAAAATCTACCCATTCTTCAAAATTATTGCTTGACAAACCTTCTTCATTTTCTTTAAAAAAAAAAAACCATCCATGATCCCAAGTAGGTGTCTCCTTCTTCCCTAACCTCCAATAATATAATTTTAACCTTTAAATTACCATGCAGCTTTTTGTACATGCTACCAAAGTCGATCATTATATCACCAAGCAAAAGGACCAGTATTTCCTTTATGATTTCCCATAATGCACTGTATCATAATAGCTAACCAATAAACATTTATGGAATGTAAATGACATATATTGCCCCTTTCAAAGCAAGTCCACATTTCTGTGTGTTGGATAAGTGCTGTCATTCCCTTTTTTATTATAATTTTATTTGTATTTGTATATATTACAATTCACCTTTCTTAGCATGCAGTTCTGTAAGTTGTGAAATACCTAGATCCACGTAACCACCTCCCCAATCAAGTACACACAGTCCCATCTGCTTACACTTCCCCCTGAACTGTGCCTCGCAGTCAAAGCGTCACTCATCCTCAACTCCTAAAAACCACCTAGACACCGATACATTGCCTACAGCTTTGTCTTTTCCAGAATGTCATACACACAAAATCATATAGCGCACAGGCTACTGAGTCAGGCTCCTTCCCCTTAGCCAGAGCCTTCCAGGCCCATCCCCTAGGCTGCAGGTGTCGGCAGCCCGCCCCTCCTGTTACTGACTGGCCTTCCCTGCAGGGAGGAAGCACAGCCGGTCTATCCTACCAGTGGAAGGATATTTGGACAGTTTCCAATTTTTTGATGATTGTGAATTAAGCTGCTACCCAGTTTTCAGATTTTTTAAAAAGGGATACTTGGAAGTAACTTACCCATGTTAGTTTTTATTGGTGATTTTTTTTAAATGGTATGGACTGCCCTAGCTGTTTTGGCTCAATGGATAGAACATCGGCCTGCAGACTGAAGGGTTCCAGGTTGATTCTGGCGAAGGGTAAATGCCTGGGTTGCAGGCTCAATGCCCAGTAGGGGGTGTGCAGGAGGCAGCCAATCAATGGTTCTCTTTCATCATTGATGTTTCTATCTCTCCCTTTCCCTTTCTCTCTAAAATCAATAAAATATTTTTTTTTTAAAAAATGGCATGGACTAATGGGAAAAGTATGAGTAGACAATTTTCCCCTCTGTCAATGACTCTAGCTCACAATATATTTTTGTAAAGAGGCTTCAACCTGCCTCTTCTACATTTAGTGCACATTAATGGGCCAGAGTTCACAAGTGCCTGACTAGAGCCCTTTTCTAAAGGCTGCTTCTGGCCAATGGGACCCTCTGGCCACATAACTGTAATTGATGCGCTTCAGGATCCTGCCCCGCTCTGCCTGGTTCAGTGTGCACAGGCTTACACCCCGCTGGCCACTGCCTTTCAGCTGACCTCACCCGCGATGTTCAGAGGGAACGGCAAGTGACAGGCAAGGAAAGGCTACCTCCAGGACAGCGGAGGTGGCTACAGCTGCATTTTTTTTCTGTTGATTTAAACACAAAAAACATATGTCCAAATCCTCAGGGGGACAGAGCTCACATCACAAAATTTCCATTAGCTGGCATTTTGGGTGTCCGTCTGTGAAGTGACTGTGTGGTGGGGTCAAGGCCAAGGGGAAAGAGAATGCTTAAGAACAACATTTCAGGGAGGACCCGAGGTGCCCTGCCCCTGGGCTAGAGAAAGGTGCTGCTTCCAGGCCTTAAAACTCAGAGTCTTACTATATATGTGGCTGTCATCAGAGAAGTCATAACAATCTCTTCCTCCAGCTGTTGAAAAGGTCTTCAGTTTCTAATACCAATATGAATAGTTAATTAGAGCAGGTGTGCTGTGTTTCGATCCTCAATAGCAGATCTAACTTAAAGACTGTTAAGATATCTCTGTTACCAATGAGGGGAAAGAGGCTTGGGGAGATCCCATCAGTTGCTAAAGAGTTTGCAGAGAAAGAATTCAGTTCAAGGTGCAGTGAGAATCTGATCCTATGTTCTTAACCCAGACGCAATATACCACTCCACAGTTCTACTACTATCCATTCATTCATCCAGACACTCGAGAACAATTATATTATTACTAGAGGTCTGGTGCAAGGGGCTCAGCCCTCGCAGCCATGTACTTTGCCTTGGCCCTTGCAGCCCTGACTTCATTCAGAAGGTCGTTCAGCTGTCCAGTCTAATTAGCATATTATGCTTTTATTATTATAGACTAGGGGCCTGGTGCACAAAAATTTGTGCACTCGGGGTACAGGGAGTCCCTCAGCCTGGCCTGTGCCCTCTCACAGTCTGGGACCCCTCAGTGGATGTCCTATGATGGCTCCAGTCTGCCAGGCGCCTTCTGTGTGTGTGTGTGTGTGTGTGTGTGTGTGTGTGTGTGTGTGTGTCACCACTGGGGACCTGCCCCCAGCCGCATCTGAGGC
>PVJC01039542.1:0-16176 GCA_004026665.1 Murina feae | reverse complement strand
AAGCTTAATGGCGTCGCGACTAACCTTCTGTACAAGCTTGGAAGTTCCTCACTTTTTCTGTGAACTCTATCAGATGATCCAACTTGCCTGTTCTGACACCTTTCTTTATAACATGTTGATGTATGTTGGAGTTGTGCTGCTGGGTGGTGGTCCCCTAATGTGTATCATATACTCCTACTCTAAGATAGTGGCCTCTATATGAGCAATATCATCAGCTCAGGGGAGGTATAAAGCATTTTCCACATGTGCATCTCACCTCTCAGTTGTCTCCTTATTTTATGGTACAGTCCTAGGAGTGTATCTTAGCTCTGCTGCCACCGAAAGCTCACACTCAAGTGCAACAGCATCAGTGTTGTACAGTGTGGTCACACCCATGCTGAACCCCTTCATCTACAGTCTGAAGAACAGAGACATAAAGGAGGCTCTGAGAAGATTTGTTGGGATGACAGCTATAAAAGGTCCAGTTGTCTAAGGATGAGGCCTTGCCCATGATTGCAGGGATCAAAGTCTTGGAGCCAGAGATTTCTATTCTTTAGTCATCATGTCATTGTAGAACTTGCTTTTTTATTTATTTCCTGGAATTTCCATTTGTTTGTTACATCTTCTCTGTATAGGATAAGTATCCACTTTATTAAGCTCTCTGCTCTGTTCTATAGTTTTCCCCTGTGTCTTTATTCTTACCTTTACAGTTTTTCCAACCTTACTCAGAAACACTTGGAAATTCCAATTTATTTAATTTATTCAATGGGCAGCAAAGATTTCTTCAGACACAGACAACAGTATATTGGTTTCCAGAAGGAAGGGGGTGGGGGTATTAAACAGTAAAGAAGGACAAATACATGGGGACAGAAAATGACTTGTCTGTGCGTGTTGGGCACCCAATACAATATACAGATTATGTGTCTAAGAAATATACACTTACAACCTACTTGATCTTATTGAACAACTTCACCCTAATAAATTTAATGTAAAAAAGAATAATTTGTTCTCCAATGACATACGTCATTGTACGTAATTTGTTCTTATTTGATAGATTGAATCACCCTAAATGGTACTATAAATGTGAAAAAAACTTCACTTGGCTGCTGAGACCATTTATCTATTTCATTCCAGAAATATCTAAAACTACTGTTTTCATGTTTGTTTCCCTCACTGTTTGTATTTCAGTATCTTAACAGCTTTTCAAGATAAAAGAGACTTCATCATTCTTTCCTTTAAGCCTATTGGAGTGATGCTATAGGCTAGAAGTGCCTGGGCACTGTCCTGGCCCTGCTCCTTGTTCTGCAGACCAGTTACGGCTGGACTGGCCCTTGTGGTCCTTATAATAATTGCTACGACCATCAGGAAACCACAAACACTCAAGGGTCATTAGTCTCACCACTCTCAGGGGACCACACAAGAAGGTCTTGGGGAGAAAGGAGAGAGAATGGCCTGGAGCTCTGCCTTTATTGGGGTCCAAGGGCAGGATGATAAGGTTTTGCAGATTAGTCCTTTCTTTGTGAATTTAAAACATGAGAGGAATTAGAGCAGGGAAGAAAAGCGGGAACACTCATGACGTAGTTACTTAGGCTACTAAGGGTTTTTTAAAAGGGGAGTTTCATTGGGTAGGGGCAACCTAGATGCTTTTCAATAGCTGTCTCACACAATTGGCAATATGTTTATTCAACATTGTTATCTTTGAAGTAATGCCTCATAAATCAAATGTGTAATGTCAGTCATTTATACTTTACACACGCTACTCTGTTTTTACCTTCTCTCTTGGTTTTATTGCCTAATTCAGCTCAGGGTCCAAAATGCCCACAGTAATTATGGCAAAAACTAATTATCAAATCTATAACTCCCACTGGACTGTGCATGGAAAGGCAAATGTGAATAAACAGGTTAACATAATACTACGTTAGTATCAGAGATTATCTTAAATATGAGGAAGCAAAAATTTTGGTCACTTGGGACGAGTGCCAGATGCGGAGCTCTTGGTCAGGACTGACTGGGAATGAGCCCGCAACAGGCACAGCAGGGCTGGGATGAGCAGAGCGGCGGCAGGAGCAGCAGGTGGTGTTGGACTGCCAGTTTCAGTCCAATCCCCACAGGCCATGCTGAGGAACCCCACATGCACGCACTCGTGCACCAAGCCTCTAGTATGTGTGTAAGTTCTTTGCTTCATCTCCTCCCATCGCCCTCCTGACGCCTCTGAGACATGTCAGTCTGTTCCATGCTTCCCTGTATATAGACCCATTTTGTTCATTAGTTTGTTATGTTCATTAGATTCCGTTTGTAAGTGATACCATGTAGTATTTGTCTTTCTGTCACTTAAATGTAAGTTGTGAAACCATAAAAATTCTAGAAGGAAACGTTGGTTTGTTATGTTCATTAGATTCCATTTGTAAGTGACATCATGTAATATTTGTTTTTCTCAAATATTAAATCTCAAACATCTCATGTAGCTGAATTTTCACTGATACATCTCCTGGGGCATGAGAAATAAAGAAAAACAAATTGGACTGTGAAACACTAAGCAGCTTTTGCACAGCAAAAGGAACCATCATCAAAATGAAAAGGGAAACCACTCTGTGGGACAACATGTTTGCCAATGACTCATCTCATAAGGGGTGAATTTCCAAAATACATAAAGAACTCATACAGCTTAACAAAAGGAAGACAAATAACCCACTTAACTATTCTACCATAAGTCTTTGTATCTAAATTTCTACATTATTTCAGTTTCATATTAATTTACATTTTTTAAATTTATATTGTCACCCAAATTTGTTTTAAATACTTTCAACACTAAAGGTGAGGATATTAGTGTGTGTGTGTGTGTGTGTGTGTGTGTGTGTGTGTGTTTGTGTGTGTGTTGTGCCTGTGTGAGTGTTTCAGTTTTCTTAGGATCTATTCCTAGGAGAGGGATGACTGGGTCAAATGGGAGTTCCATTTTTAATTTTTTGAGGAAACCACACACTGTTTTCCACAGTGGCTGAGCTAGTCTGAATTCCCACCAGCAGTGCACTAGGGTTCCCTTTTCTCCACAACCTCACCAACACTTGTCGTTGGTTGATGTGTTGATGATAGCCATTCTGATAGGTGTGAGGAGAAAATAAGCAAATGGGACTACATGAAAATAAAAAGCACTGCATTGTAAAAGAAACCATCATTAAAATAACAAGAGAGCCTTCTACATGAGAGAACATATTTGCCAATGATACATCTGATAAGGAATTAATCTCCAAATTATAAAGGGAACTCATACAACTTAATAAAAGGAAGACATAAAAATCCTTAAAAAATAGGCAAAGGACCTAAATAAACACTGCTCCAAAATGGATATACAGAAAGCCAAGAGATATATGAAAAAATGATCAGTCACTAACCATCAGAGAGATGGAAATCAAAATGACAATAAGATATCATTTCACACATTTTTTATAATTATACTAGAGGCCCAGTACACAAAAAATTGTGCACTCAGGTCGGATCCCTCTGCCAGGCCTATGCCCTGTCCCAGTCTGGGACCCTCAGGGGATGTCCATGTGCTGGTTTAGGCTCACTCTCCCGGGGGGGGGATGGAGCCTATGTTGGCAGTCAGACATCCTTCTGGAAGCCTGGGAGCCCTTGGGGGATGTCCACTTGCCAGCAGGAAGCAGGCCTAAGCTGCAATCGGCCATCCTTAACGGTGCTGAGGAGGCGTGAGAGGCTCCCACCACCACCGCAGCCCTCAGCCTGGCTTGTGGCTGAGCAGAGCTCCCCCTGTGGGAGTGCACTGACCACCAGAGGGCATCTCCTGCATTGAGCATCTGCCCTCTGGTGGTCAGTGTGTGTCATAGTGATCAGTCATTCCCAGTTGTTCTGCTGTTAGGGTCAATTTGCATATTATATAGGATAGAGACCTTGTGCATGGGTGGAGACTGGCAGGTTTGCCCAGAAGGGTGTCCCAGAATAGGGTCGCGGTCCCACTGGGGTGCCTGACCAGCCTGGGTGAGGGGCTGATGGCTGTTTCAGGCTGGCCACACCTCCTTCAGTGTGTGTGGCAGGGGGAGGTCCTGCTGGGGTCCCTGACCAGTCTGGCTGAGTGGCTGATGGCTGCTTTTCAGGTTGGCCAAGCCCCGAGTGGGGACCTTCACCCCATGAGGGTGTGGCCAGCCTCGGAAAGGGGCTGATGGCTGTTTGCAGACTAGCCACACCCATTTCAGTCTGGCCGGTCTAGCTGAGTGGCTGATGGCTGTTTATAGGCTGGCCAAAGTCCCTTCAGGGTGGGGGTCCCCCCTGGGGTGCCTGGCTAGCCTGGGTCAGGAGCTGATGGCTGTTTACAGGCTGGCCATGGCCCCCAGCGAGAAACTTCACCCCATGAGGGTGTGGCCAGCCTGGGTGAGGGGCTGATGGCTGTTTGCAGGCTGGCCACATGACCCAAGCTCCCAACCCCTCAGTGACCAAAGCTCCCAGTGAGGCTAACTGAAAGCAGGTATCTGGGATTTATTTATCTTCTATAATTGAAACTTTGTTGTCTTGAGCAGAGGTCACAGCCAAGGCCATAGCCAGCCAAGGCAGGCAGGAAGCTTGGCTTCCTCCATCGCCGGGGCAACCAAGCTTTCTGCTTGCTTCAGCTCTATGGCTGCTGACCACCATCTTGATTGGGTTAATTTACATATAGTCACCTTGATTGGCTGGTGGGCATGTCTTGGGTATAGAGGAGTGACACCAATTTGCATGTTTCTCTTTTATTAGTGTAGATAACAAAGCAATTAAAGCTTATGTGTCCTTTCTTGAATTACATATAAATGAATCTTTGTAGTTTGTACTCTCAATTTTTGCATAATTCCTTTAATTCAGCAAATTTTGCATGTTAAACATGTTCAGTTTATGTTATTATATTCCAATAAATTATTTTAAAAATCTGTTAGATTAAATTAAAAAGTTCAGAAAAGATTCAGGATACAAAATCAATATATATAAATGTCTGTTGGGTTTAAATAGTAAATTGTCAGAAGAGAAATTAAGAACACAATCTCATTTCCAATTGCATCAAAAAGAATGAAATACCTGGAAATAAACTATAAAACATTGCTAAAATATATTGCTAAAGGCACAAATAAATGGAAAGATACTCTGAGTTTATGGGTTGGAAGAATTAATGTTGTTAATGTCCATATTACTGTTGAAGAGAAAACCACAGGCCCGAAGCGGCATCATTTGACCAAAAGCCTATGATGCCAAATCTAAGTCTCATGCTAGACTTAATGGAAGTTTGAACATCTCCCAGAAGCTTAATTTTAGACAACCAGTCTTGAATTCTCTGGTCAAACACCAGTAAGATAATCTGTCATATGGACCCTGCATGTCTCCCACAGAATGAAGAGGGAATCTGTGTGATGGAAATCCTTCCCCTCTTCTTACCCCAAAGAAAACATGTTATGGTCCCAAAATAATCCTTTTTTTTCCTGTTAATAGCTCTTTGTTTCTCCATCCTTCTCATAAAAATGTTCTATTTTGTACATCCCCTCAGAGCTCCCTTTTAGTTGCCAGATAGGATGCTGCCTGATTCATGAATCACTTAATAAATCCAATTCAATGTTTAAATTTACTTGGTTGAATTTTGATTTTTTAACAAACACAGAGTGCAAAATAGATTCAATTCAATCTCTATCAAAATTCCAATGTCATTTTTTTCCAACAAAAATTTTAAAAAACTAAAATTGATGTGGAACTGCATAAAACCCTGATTAACCAAAGCAATTCTGAGAAAGCAAAACAAAGCTGGAGGCAACCTATTCCCTGGTTTCAAACTGTATTATAAAGCTATAGTGGTGAAAGCAGCACAGTACTGGCATAAAAACAGACACATAGGTCAATGGAAAGGAATAGACAGATAAGAAATAAACTGACACACATTAATTTAGGAGAAAAGAACCAAGAATGTTAAATGAAGAAAGGACAGTATCTTCAATAAACTGTGCTGGGGAAACTGGACAACCACAGGCAAAAGAATGAAACTGGGTCACTATTGTAAGGGTTCAGAATGAATCACCCCAAGACATGTACTTGGATTATTTTTTAGCTGAAGGCAACTGAGGCCCTGGGAGTTCCAAGAGAAACTTTTACCTCTCCCTTAAAGAATTTAAATTTTGGTTCATTCCCATAATGAGAACTATCATCAGAGATATCATTTATGACCTACATATAGGGCAGGGGAAATTTCTAATTAGTGGACATCCGCTCTTCTCATTGCCCTGCAATGTCCTTCCTCTCTTCTAAAGCTTCATGAGCTTTACCTCATCTTTAGCTCAGAAAGTCAGGTATACACTAGCTCACTGCTCTCCCTGTATCTGAACGTGTCACATATATTTCCAGTAGCCTCCACTGGAAGAGAGATATTTGATAATAAAGTTTTGCCAATAACTATGGTAGCTCTTCCCGATGCTCAGCTCAATACAACACTGAAACCTGGAAATGAGGTATAAAGTGCAGTGGCGTGTTTGACTGAGCTTTTCTTTCAAATGCATCCACTACAAATAATCATATTGCCAGGTGCATGACACAGCTACATAAGCACTCAAGTTGCCTTCACCCATGAAGTTCCCCTTTTAATTTAAATTAATGATTTGCTTTGGAATAACTAATATATGCAATTTTATTTTTAATTAGAAGCATTTCCAAAACAAGCAAAGGGAGAAACTTCACATTAGACAATGGATAGATCTACAGAGCAAAGTTCATTTGGAATTACACACAGAAACAGACAGAATTTTTGTGATATTTGCACAAGAATTAACATGTTTTCAAATTCCCCTTTTGAAAACCCTAGACAACTGAACACATGAATGACCCTGCTTTTCCTGTCTCTGCCTCAATTCCTGCTCTTAGGTTTCAAATAAAAAGCAAACCCAAAACATATAAAATTCTTACACAACTCAACTAAAGGAAGACAAACAGCCTAATCAGAAAATGGCAGAAGACCTAAATAGACACTTCTCCAAAGGACACATAAAAAGTCAAGACTCATATGAAAAATTCCTCAATGTCACTAATCATCAGAGAGACTCAAATTATACACAATGAGGTGCCTCCTCATACCTGCCATAATGTTTATAATCAATAAATCAACTAACAACAAGTGCTTGTGAGGATGTGGAGAAAAGGGAACCCTCGTGCACTGCAGGTGGGAATGCAGACTGCTGCAGCCTTGGTGGAAAACAGTGTGGAGTTTCCTCTAAAAACATTAAAAATGGAACTGCCATTTGACCCAGTGATCCCACTTCTAGGAATATAACCTAACTCGTCTGAAACACTAATCAGAAGTAATATATGTACCTCTATCTATGTTCATAGCAGCGTTATTTACAGTAGTCAAGATCTGGAAACAGCCCAGGTGCCCATCCATTGAAGAATGGATAAAAAAGGTGCTATATTTACATAATGGACTACTATGCAGTTGTAAAAATAAAAATACCCTTTGAAATAGCATGGAGGAGCCTGGAGAGTATTATGCTAAGTGAAACAAGTCAGTCAGAGAAAGACAAGTATCACATGATCTCACATACATTGGAAATCCATGAACAAAATTAAGTGCCAAACAAAATAGGTCCAGAGACATGGAAGCAAGCAACAGACTGTGGGTCCTCAGAAGGAATTAGGGGGCGGGGAGGGAAAGGAAGAAATTAACCAAAGAACTTATATGCATGTGTGAATAACCCATGGACACAGATAATAGTGGGGCAAATGCCCTGGCATGGGGCAGGTTCACAAGAGGGGAGGAGCGGGATAAATGAGGGAGAAAAAGGAGGACATCTGTAACAGTTTCAATAATAAAGATACATTTTTAAAAAGCAAACCCACAAAACCATAACCATCCTGCCCTGGGACCCCAATAGAGGCAGAGTCCTTCAACCCAAGTCCATTTCTCTCTCTCTTTCTCTCTCTCTCTCTCTCTCTCTCTCTCTCTCACACACACACACACACACACACACACACACACACACGCATGCATACACACAGCTTTCTGTGTGGCTTTTGGGAGTACAGGACCTGTTAGTAATAAACCTTACATATTCATAGTTCCATGATGGTTGTTGTAATTATAATAAGGATCACAAGAGTCCTTCCACCCAGGACATTGACTCTGGTCTTGATCCCCAGAAGGGGGTAAATAGAAGGAACAAGTAGTAGGAACCAGGCTAGGGGCCAGGCATTCCTCTCCTATTGCATCACTACCAATAGACTGAGACATAGAGGGAACGATGATAAAATCTATAATGTCAGGAAGAGCAGTTAAGGTACTGATGTACAGAGAAGGAGGGACACATGGTGAAAACAGGTTTCAGATGTTATGGAATAAAATTATGCAATGGATTAGATAGCCAAGTGCAGTTTTTCTACACGAGTAACACCACTTATTACTTATTATTCTACCCATAAAACAAGAACAAATTACTTACAGTGATATATGGCATTTGAGAAGAAATTATTCTTAAGACATTCATGTTTCTAGGGAAGTAAATGAAAACTTCTCACTGTTTCTGACCAAGGTTGGAAACAAAATTGTGAAGGTTAAGAAAGGACAAAGGGAAAAACTGTCTATATAACAAACAAAGCAGGAAGCTTAATAAAATGGTTACTTAAATTATATAGATAAGTTGAAACAAAGGAAATTCAAGGACAGAAATGAAAGGAGCAAGTCTGGCCCAGCCTGTATTTCTCAGTGGTTGAGCATTGACCCATGAACCAAGAGGTCACCGTTGGATTTCTGGTCAGGGCACATGCCCGGTTAGTATCCTCAATCCCCAGGAAGGTAAGCAGGAGGCAGCCGGTCAATAATTTTCTTTCATCATTGATGTTTCTATCTCTCTCTCACTGTCCCTTCATTTCTGAAATCAATATTTAAAAAATAAAAGGAGCAAGTCTGAAAAACACAGTCTAATTAAAGAATCACAACTTTTGGCTTTTAGTTCTGTAGCCTCAAAATGAAGGGCACTTTTTACCCCAAATGATTGTCCCCTTTGCACCTGCCTTCCCAAAGAATCCTTTCAGAGCCTTCTTTATGTCCCTGTTCCTGAGACTGTAGATGAAGGGGTTCAGCATGGGTGTGACCACAGTGTACATCACTGAGGCTGCTATACTGGAGTGTGAGTTGTGGGTAGCAGCAGAGCTGAGATACACTCCTAGAACTGTACCATAAAACAAGGAGACAACTGAGAGGTGAGATGCACAGGTAGAAAATGCCTTATACTTCCCCTGAGCTGTTGAGATTGCACGTATGGAGGACACTATCTTAGAGTAAGAGTAAATGATACCAGCGAGGGGACCACCAGCCAATAGCACAGTTATGAAATACAACACCATGGTATTAAGAAAGGTGTCAGAACAGGCAAGTTGGATCATCTGATTGAGTTCACAGAAAAAGTGTGGGATTTCCAAGTTTGTACAGAAGGACAATGGCAACACAATTAAACTTTGAAACAGAGAATTCAGAGCACCCATGATCCAGGTCACCAGAACCAGCAGTCCACAGAGCCGGGGGTTCATGATGACCATATAGTGCAGGGGGTGGCAGATGGCCACATACCTGTCATAGGCCATCACGGCTAGAAGGAAGTCATCCAAACCTGCAAAGAGTATAAAAAAATACATCTGTGTGATGCAGCCTGCATAGGTGATGACTCTGCTCTGTGTCTGGATGTTCACCAGCATCTTTGGGATGGTGGTGGAGGTGAAACAGATGTCCACCAAGGACAGGTTGGAGAGGAAGAAGTACATGGGTGTGTGGAGGTGGGAGTCTGAGCTGACGGCCAGGATGATGAGCAGGTTTCCCAACACAGTGACCAGGTACATGGAGAGGAAAAGCCCAAATATGAGGGACTGCAGTGCTGGTTCCTCTGAAAATCCCAGAAGAAGGAATTCTGAAGTCAGAGTATGATTCCCAGGGCCCATGGGGTGGAGGTGACTAGTAAGAAAGAAAAAATAGCATGATTAGTTTTTACACACATGGCCATTACAAGCATAGTTGAAATGCTACAATTACATTTTGTAATAAAACAACAATATTTATTTTTGGTACATATCATCCCCTATGACATCTCTGATTAGAAATTCCTGTCTTCCTCAAACTTTGTTTCCAAGGTGGTCGTGTTCTACACTGTTTTCATGAGAAATGCTTTCATGCACTTGAGGAATATTTATTGACATTTCCCACCTCTAGGGAAAGGGTACAGGATGCTCAGAAACAAAATTCCTAGAATATAATGATAGTGAAAGGATATATACAACATATATGTCATATACCAAGTTAGGTGGTGTTATATGAAGAAATAAAATGTAGGTATAAAAGAGAGTGGATGGGGTGCTAGTTTATACTGGGAGTTCAGGAAGCCCTGCCAACAAGGTGGCAATTGAACAGAGACCTCAAGGAAGACAGAGGGGTGGCATGAGGTTACTTGGTGTGGGGATTATGTAGGAAAAGAGGCAGTGCCAAAGCCTTCAGATGACACATGTATTAAGTATTAAACACTCAGGAAGATCCAGAATGGAGAAAAAGAATAGAGTCAAGAAGGCACAATAGGAAATATTAGAGTGCATCATACAAGGGAGGGTATATGGTTCCCTGTGCAGGTGTGTGTGTGTGTGTGTGTGTCACAATGTAAAGACCTGTCTTGTTTTGGGACACAGTAAAAATAACCTGGGATTCAATGCAATAAATGGGAGAACAGTTTACAAGGCCAGTTCCTGCTAATGAGGGAAATAATAGCAGTGAAGAGCCCAGCTGAGAGCCAGGTGCACTGGTCCTGGCATTGGACCCATGGCACCTGCTCTTCTGTGAGCATTCTCTCCGATCTCCTCATGCTCACTCTTGTGATGATGAGAGAAACACCCACAGGATGTAAGGACAGTTCGAGATCCACAGGCACTCGCTGTAGAAGAGCGAACTAGAACTCACACCTCCCTGACTCTAAGTCAGTGCTTTTCTGCTCTGCAAGGCTGCCTCACTCTGTCAATGCTTCTCAGAGAAAAGGAAATGCTAAGATTGAAATAGAGGAGAATCCTGAGAGCTGGGCAGACAGTAGGGAGGGCACATTCCTGCTGTGGGAGGAGAGAGGCTGTGGAATTGTGCTCTGAGATGGTGAGAAGAAAGGGGCTGAGAAGGAATAAGTTGCAAGAAAGCCCTTTAGAGCTAAGGACAGCAAATGTAATGGATCTTGAGTCTGTCCCTTTCCCTATTCCATCAGCCTGACTGGTCCCCCAGATGACCTGGTCCTCCAGGTTATTAAAAGCTTTACTTCTCCCCATGGTGCTTTCCCACAGTGCTCACCCTGGCACCCCACTGGCATCACTCACTGGATTTGGCTCTACTGGACCTTCCTTCCTTGGATAATTGATGTGGAAAGGGCAAGAAATGGAGGTGAGGTGCTGGTTTTCCAGAGCAGTTGAGCATCTTAGAGAGGCACAGCGAGGATGCTCTTATCCATGGCTGAGGAGCTGCAGGTGAGTCTGCAGAGGGAGGTCCAGAGGCTGAATTGTCAGAGCTCCTCATTAAGTGAACTGGGTTACTGTTGCTCAGTTCTCTAAGCAATTCAGGTCCCTTGAAACCAAGGGGCCATAAATAAAAGGCAACTCTTCTGCCAGTTTGGTCTCCATGGCTTCACCTTGGGGGCCAGATGCATATTCCCTTCCTCCTGATGAGTCCACCTCTCCTGGAATGAGCATCTCCCCAGGGTATGTCAGTGCTCATGCAGGACACATGGACAGGTTGAGGTCATGTGCTTCTGAGCTGCTGTGAGTCACATGGAGTGTGTGAACCAAAGATGTAGTGATGTCCCTGACCACACCCGTCCCAAACAACAACCTCCCAGAAACTTCCCCTTGACCTCAACTTTGAAAACCAGAGACCGAATCTGAAGATGCACTTGATGGGGGGGATTATTTTGGCTGCAGAGATAGAGTTTCCTTTGTAGCAGTTCCCCAGATCCACTTATTCAATTTTTTCATCTGGGGTAAATGCATTCACCTCTTTAAACTCACTTGAGTACATATTTTTTCTGGCCAGCGAGGCTATTCAGAGCATTCCTTTAGGGTGGAAAAGAGTACTGTGAATATGAAACCAGTACCTGATAGTGACTTAGAGCAGCCACTGCCAAACAGCGTTGTAAAGAACGAGATAAAGATTCTTATTGGACCATCAGTGCTCTGCTGCAGCTGCTTAACTCTGCCGTTGTGGTGGGAAAGCACTTGTAGGCAATAGCTGCGCAGATGGGCTTGACTGCAGATATTCATTTTCTGTGGATTCTGTCACAACTAAGCCCAAACTGGGGTGGCTTACACCACAGGAATTTATTTCATCAGGTTCTCGATGCCAGAAGTCTTTTCTCAGGATGTCAGAGAGGCTGCACTGCCTGTAGAGGCTCTAAGAGAGGCTGTTCTCCTTGCCCCTTCCTGCTCTTAGGACTCCAAGCATCCCTGGGCTTTGTGGCTGCATCACTGCCATCTTGGGAGACAAATGGTCTTCTTTTGTCTCTGCCTCTCCACTGTGTATCTTATAAGGGGCCTGGCCATTGGTTTTAGGGTCCAACTGGAGAGCCATTTTTCAAATAGGGTCACGTTTACAGGTACTGGGGGTTAGAATGTAGACATATCTTTTATGGGGCTACCATCACCCTACTAATAAAGCCTCTTTACAAAAACAGGCTGTGGGTGGGATTTGCTCTCAGGGAGTACTTTGCTGACCCTGATTTAAGTTGTAGATTCAGACATGGACAGTACGTAAATCAGATACATAATTATAAAATTAAAAGAAGAGTTAAATCTGGCTTCCTTTCCTCTAGTGGAAAGGTCCAGGAAGTCTATTGCACACAGGCTCTGCTCAGTCTCCCCAGACCCTGGCTGATGTAACTGTCAGACCCGTTCACCACGCTGACTTTCTTCCCAATATAACTCTCCCTATGCCAGTGTCCATTGAAGTCAACCTGAAGTACCTCAACACTTAGCTCTAAGAAAAGGTAGCTGAGTGGAAGCTCAGCCATGAGCTGTCCTTGGTTTCTGCTGATGGTTCCAATAATCTGACTAGCAATTCTCTTACTAAGGCACGCTTCGAATCTATAGGATAGTGTATGGAGTGCAGACCACCTGATTTAAATTATAAATAAAAGCAGTCCACCCATGAAAGCCAAGAGCCTCTAGTATTCATTTATTATCTTAGAATAAATTAATAGAAAAATCATCCAAATATAATAGAATCATCATGAAATATGCAATGATACTGTATGAAAACAGTTCTGAGAACATGTAAGTAAGATTATTTCCTATCATAAAATAGTTTCCTTGATCACCAGCTAATATTAAACCCAACAAGAAAATATTTGAGAAATCTGCTTGAAGTTCATACAGAAGACAAATATGCCTGCTACTGTCATCTATGTCATCGGTGTTAGAAATTTCAAACCAATGCAATCACAAAAGAAAAAGCAAACATAGATTCATGTCTTGGGTAAAAGTAAATTTAATCACATTTTCAGATGATAAAATTGGCTACCTAAAAGGAATTGGAAGGCTATTACAACGAAAAGGTAATTTTGGTCAGGCTAGATTTAAAAACAACAACAAAAATTGTGTATTATCCAGCCAGTGTGCTTAGTGGTTGAGTATCAACCCATGAACCAGGAAATCATGGTTGGATTCCCGGTCAAGGCAGATACCCGGGTTGCAAGCTCCATCCCTAAGAGGGAGCGTCCAGGAGGCAGCTGACCAATGGTTCTCTCTACTCATTGATGTTTCTATCTTTCTCTTCCTATCCCTTCCTCTCTCTTAAATCAATAAAAAATATTAAAAACAAACAAACACGTATAATTTTCTTTTCTGGTTCCACAATTAACTAATGCATAATAGGGCGAAAATTCTTTTCCAAGTTGTAAAAAATGTAGCATAGACACAAAAGGGTCTGGCTTGATGGCCTCAGGAAATGATATAAATAGTAACTAATATTAGCACTTACCAAGAACAGGAACTGTGCTTATCTCTTCTCCTGAAGGGACTCGTTTAGTCTCCCTAGAAACAGGTGGGATGAGAGACTATCATGCGTGCCCATTGCAGAGACAACTGAAGATGGCCGCGAATGCTTGTAAAATGTGGGAGTAAATGAGGAGTGAAATCCCTCTGATGTGCAAGTGCCAGTGAAGTGAGCAAAAGGAGACTGGGCAGTGGGTAAGATGTCAGGGGAAGCCCAAGGTCACCAGGAGAGAACTAGGAGAGACAGTTCATGATGAGAAAGGAGAGGGCTGTGTAGATGATGTTAGAACAAGCCGAGAGCAAAGGAGATACCGAGAGAAAAGAGGCTGCATTTTAACCTGAGATCTCCTTCTTGGTTAGGCTCTTAAACTTTACAGAACCATTTTGAATCTGTAGATGTTCCTAATTTTCTTACCCCTGGCTAGAAATGTCTCCTTCCTAACATTGAGAGAACAAGCAGAAAGTAGGTTTCCTTAGAATTACTGATAATTTATCTTCAACTTGGACTGTTTGAATTACTGTGAACTCTCTACCCATCCATCATACCATACACAAAAATTTACTTAAACTGAATCTTAGATGTAAATAAAAAATGTGGTCTTCTGATTAAATGCCTTCAATGGTTTTTCATACTGTTAAATGACATGTCTACGCACTAATTGATCCTATAATCCCTTTTGCTTGCCTCCCTAATTGGACTTCTCTGTCCTTACGAATAGCCTTCTAATATTATTCAAAAACAGCTATCACTTACTCATGCCACATCAATATGTTCATCCCACCCTAGTGTGCTCATAGCAAACCAACAAACTCTGGGATGGTAGACTTCCAACAACAGCCAAAGGGAGGATCACAATATCTGTGTCTATATCACATGATATTGGTGCCCCATCCATATCACTTTGATTCCTATCATTTCTGAAATTTTTCATATCAATTGCTAACTAACTGCCAGCTTCTGGATCTCTTTGCCTAGAAGCTTCATCTGACCAGCAGAACCCTTTCTGCCCACCTGCTTGGTTATCTGAAAGTTGCAGTGAGATGATACCCATAGGCCCTGAAGAGGAATTTTGTTCTCACTGTAGCTGGTCCACACTTGGCCTTTAGAAATTAATTAAGATTTTACCTATGTATTGTATTCTTGTATGTTGGCCCTGGGTTCTTCTCATGTTCTATCCCTGTCTCTTGTTAGAGTCATCTCATTTTCCTTAGGTTTCAGGCTATTTGGCTGCTCTGTGACCTCAGTTTTCACAAGGGCTCAATAAAAGTTATGATTTCATAGATAATTTGTCTTTATCTTGGTAGCGTGGGAGAGATGTGGTTCCCAAGTTTCTACCTTCTAAGACAAAACTGGAATTTTCGACTTTCTATTAGTGGTTTCGAGGAAAAGAGAGAAAGAGAGAGGGAGAGGGAGAAAGACAGACAGAAAGAGAGAAGGAATATGAGGGTTTCCTTCATGTCTGATAGAAGGTATAGTACAAGTAAGCCCTCACATCCAAATCTACTTGATTCTCAAATTTTGGAAAGTGAGAGTTATTTGAGTCCAGAAAGCAAAGTATCCTATATAATAAAGAGATAATTGACAAATTGACCATCACACCCTTCCACAAGATTGCTGCCCCCATGTGGTAACAAAATGGCCACCCCCATGTGGTCACAATATGGCTGCCACAAGATGGCCAGCAGGGGAGGGCAGTTGGGGGTGACCAGGCCCACAGAAGAGGGCAGTTAGGGGGACCAGGCCTGCAGAGGAGGGCAGTTGGGGGTGACCAGGCCTGCAGAAGAGGGCAGTTGGGGGGGGGACCAGGTTGGCAGGGGAGGGCAATTAGGGGCAACCAAGCTGGCAGGGGAGGGTAATTGGGGGCCACCAAGCCAGCAAGGTAGGGCAGTTGGGGGCAATTGGGCCAGCAGGGGAGCAGTTAGGCATTGATCAGGCTGGCAGGGAAGTGGTTCAGGGGTGATCAGGCTGGCAGGCAGAAGCAGTTAGGGGCAATCAGGCAGGCCAGCAGATGAGCAGTTGGGAGCCAGCAGTCCCAGATTATGAGAGGGATGTCCAACTGCCAGTTTAGGCCCAATCCCATAGGAGTCCCAGATTGGAGAGGGTGCAGGCTGGGCTGAGGGACACCCCCACCCCAGTGCATGAATTTTGTGCACCAGGCCCAAGTACATATAAATATTTGAAGTATTATTCAT
>PVJC01039541.1:0-16208 GCA_004026665.1 Murina feae | reverse complement strand
AGGTAGACACACACAGGAGGACTGCTCCGAGCCTCTGATGGGGCTGGGGGAAGGTCCCCAGTGATGACACACACACACACACACACACACACACAGAAGGCACCTGGCAGACTGGGGCCATCATAGGACATCCACTGAGGGGTCCCAGACTGTGAGAGGGCACAGGTCGGGCTGAGGGACTCCCTCCACGCCGAGTGCACAAATTTTTGTGCACCGGGCCCCTAGTACTGTAATAAAAGTTATGTGAATGTGGACTCTCCCTCAAAATAGCTTATCATTCTATACTCACCCTACTCCTGGTGATGATTTTAAATGATATAGTGCTTGTGAGATAAGCTGTGAGGTACTCAGAACAGCATGCAATTTAAAACATGAATTTTTTATTTTTGGAATTTTTCATTTACTATTTTTGGACTATGATTGACCACAGGTAATAAAACTGCATAAAGTAAATCTGCAGATAAAAGGGTACTACTGTAAAAGTTTTTGCACAATAAGATTTTATAATCCTAATTGTTAATATCAATCTAAGTATCTTTTATGAAAATGCATTTTTAAGAGTAAAATTTTCCTTCAGAATCAACTCTGCCTTTTAGCAGTGGAATGGCTTCTCTGTGTGATATCTCTTCTCTGGTACGTATAATTATCTCCTGAGTATATGTTCTAGCGAGATCAAGCCGGTTCAATAGTCTTAGTTTATTTGGTTTGGTTTTTCTATGGAATACTACTCAGCCATAAAAAGATGAAATACTACCATTTGCAACAACCTGATGGACCTTGAGAATGTTATGTTAAGTGAAATAAGTCAGAAAAAGCTAAGAACTTATAATTTCACTCATATATGGGATATAAAACAGAAACTGATAGGCACAGAAAATAGTATGGTCGTTAACAGAGGGAAGGCGGTGAGGTATTTTAAAGGATAAAGAGAGCTAAATATGTGGTGACAGAGGATGATTTGACTTTGGGTTATGAGCACATAATGTAGATCATGTATCATTGACCCTTGAAACTTATCAACCAGTGTCATTCCAATAAATGTAATAAAAGAGAAAGATAAATGTGCAAAGGATGGGGTCTTCTCTTGATGGGTGGAACATGTGGAATTTAGGGTCTTGTAAAGGGAGTTTTTATCATGCCAGGGCATGGTTAGAGAATTGGAGGGATTGGGTAATACTGGTAATATACTTTTTAAAAAGTATTCTTATCCTTCTTTCACTATCATTGATGCCATGTTTTCCTAAAGAGTCATTTATAAGTTGAGATTTCTTTGTAAGTATGTCCCGTTCTCTACACAGGAAGAAGAGTAACCAAAATGTGCTCAAACTAGAAAAACTTCATTATGTCTAAAACTCTATAGTTTTATCTCACATATGGTGCTGGGCCCAATACCAGCACTGCTTATATCATAAATTGTGTTTGGTGTATCATAGAGTTAAACAGTAGACTGGGACTTAAGGGGCCTAACTGCACTGGTCCTAATTTTGCCTTCAAATGGCTAAATGTAAGTCTATCCTTTAACTTTCTAAGGATCTGTTTTTTTAACTCTAAAATCAGGAGTGGGAATATTGTTCCAGATTAATGATTTTTAGGTGGTCTGTTTATTTGTGAGTGTTTGTGTTTATAGTTTTTCAGAATAAACTTTCTTTAAATAAAATATTATGTAGAAGTCCCACGTATAGAACAGGTTAAAAATATAGCTATCCTGCTTGAAGTCACCACCATTTCATCAATCCTGCCCCTTAGGCTCATTGGAAAATAGTTTAAAAATCACTAGTTAGTATCTAAGGCCCCTCATCACTCTGATCTTCCAAGATAACTGGCCTTGGCAATGCTGAGGCAACATGTTCAAAAGACTGAATTAAATTGAATTTTATCTTGATTCACAAAGATGGGTAAGTCCATTGACTTATTTAGCAGTGCCTAACACAGGGAAGATTCAGCCGAAATATTATTGTGGTAAACACAGGGTCAGATATAGTGAATTAATTGTTACCGCCCTATATAAAAAATGGATAGAGCTCTGTTTAATTAGCCACATGCTGTGCTGAAAATGCATTTGTCCCATTAAGAACGGGCATCAAGAAATAAAGGCCATCAATGAGGAAGGCAACTGGAAAAGTTACAAAATTACTGGTATATGTATATATGTACAATATGTGATGGTAGAGATGTTTGAAGTTTTTACTGTAGTAAGTTGGTGGTGACCACATTAGTTATAAGTGGCAGCATTAAGTGGAAGTTATGTTGGTCTTCCCAAGTAACTTGCAATAAAAACTTTATAGCACCCCACACTATAATCACATATTTTATTTAAACCACTTATTTTCTTTGAATTTTGTTTCTTTTAAAATATTTTTTATTGATTTCAGAGAGGAAGAGAGAGGGAGAGTGAAACATCAATGATGAGAGAGAATCACTGACTGCTGCCTCCCACCCCCCCACCCCCACACACACACTGGGGAATGAGCCTGCAACCTGGGCATGTGCCCTTGACCAGAATGGAACCCAGGGCCCTTCAGTCCACAGAGTGACACTCCATCCACCAAGCCAAACCAGCCAAGGCTGGATTTTATCTCTTTTAATCCATATTTATTTATTTTTTTCTTCTTATGTTACTTAACAGAGAAATATGGCCTCTTGGGAGTGGGTGGGGTCAAGAGCATTTGAAAAGTACAGGGTAGAATCCATTTATATTCCATTTAGAAATTTATGCGTTTGTGCGGGAAGCCCATAGTTTGTCTGCTGGTGGTTGTGGTCAAATACGGATTATGAACCATAATTTATAAGAAGAATTGAGAAAGGCATTTTGAACACTGGAATAGGAATAAAGCTATTAAGTATCATTGACTGGTTTTACTATCTCTGCTGAGCCAATGTGCTTTCTACAGGTGGATTGGTGAATATACACAATCCAGCCTTTTGGCTGAGAAAACAACTTTGGTTTTGCTTCTAGATTGAATTATTATTGGAATATAAGCTTCACTGGAGCAGGTATCTTTCGTGTATGTGACTCACCACTATATTCCTAGTTCCTAGAAGACTACCTGGCACACAATATGTCCTGAATTGAACGAATGGTTGCAATCCTTATTTTTAACAAGGCAATGCACATATTAATCCTGCATCACTGGGTAGGGAAAAGGATTTTTCAGATTCTTGCTTGAATTCTTACGAAGCACCCTCTGAACCTGTTAACCTCCTGCATATAACACCAGATACATGCAGAAGGGAAATCTTGAGTCTAAATTATAGTGAAATGTACCAGAATGGAAAGTTATGATACTTGGCAGCCACAGACATCCAAATAGGTAGACTAGATGCTTGAGGATAAATCCAGTTTTTCATGATGGAATACACTTTAGCTGAGTATTCTGATAAAAGGTAGTGAGTAGCACATCAGGAAGACCACCAGTTAAAGGAGATAACCTAAAGAGAAAAAAATAATAACAGCAACAACAACATAGAGATGGAGAACAGATACTTTCTGTCCTAGAGTAATTGTTATTTATTTTATATTAAGTATTTATTAGTGCTACTGTACTAGTATATACATCAATATTTGTCCTCACTAGAGGCACTGTCATAAATTTTGTGGACATTTAATTTTTACCAGATTGAATTTTTTATCTCTTGCTTTATCTGAATTTCTGATCTTAACACATCACCTTCTCTGATGTTAAAGTTTTGTGATATCCGTCTTTCTCTAAATCTTTTTAACTTTGATTATCTATCCAGTGAGTCCACAAAAAATATTTAATGGTGTATATTATTAGACACTGAGACTATAGTAATCCAAAAAATGAACAGACCCCCAACTATTCTAGAACCTTCTATTTCCCATATTTAGGCATAAAATAATATAATGACACTTTTCATGTAAAAGTGCTTTTTTTGGCATCTCTCAACCATGCATGCATCAATTCTCTTCCATTTTCTCAGTATGTATTTGCTTTGTTAGCATAATCTATGTCTATAGAAAAAGTGGGGTATGATGATTAATTTTATGTATCAACTAGACTGGGCCAGGGTGGTCTGATATTCATTCTGTCAATCATTTTTCTAGATATTTCTATGAGGGCTTTTTTTGGGTGAGAATAACATTTAAATTGCTAAACTAAGTAAAGCAGATTGCCCTCATCCAATCAGTTAAAGCCCTGAGTAGAACAAAAAGGCTGACCTTCCTGAATAAGATTATTCTTCCTGACTGATGGATTTCATACTGCAACATTGTCTTTTCCTGCCTTTGCACTGGAACTCAAAAGTCAGTTCTTCCTGGATTTTGAGCCTGCATGCCATCAGACTATACACCATCAGCTCTCCTGTTCTCAGGCCTTCAGACTGAGTCTGGAGGCAAACATTATCTCCTCCAAGACTCACCCTGTAGATCTTGGACTTGCCAGTCTCTAAAATTATAAGACCCAATTCCTTATAATAAATCTCTTTCTATTGCTGACATAATTTCCAAACCTGTAGAGAAGTTTTATAAGAGTTCATTTGAGCCAAACTGACAACATGCGGGGAAGGAAGATCTCAAATACTGTGGGGAATGACACTTTTGCAGTTTCATTTATACATTTGGCATTAAGTAGGGATTGTAAGAAAGAGTCTATGAACTTGGGCAAAAACAAGGCAGGTAAATCTTCATGACTTAATTAGAATTAGTTAACAAGATTGTTTCTTGAGGGCGGTTATATTTCCCAGGGTTTTGAAACAGAGGAATTTAAAATGTGTGTTATCTAAGTGTGCACGTGCGCACGCACACACACACGGACAGACTTGCTTAAAGCAAAGATAATGTTTTACTAGGAAAGTTATAGGCCTGAGGCCCAGTTAAGAATTTAAGATCAGATTACCCTGTGAGATTACTTTTGGTTAGTTTTATTATAAAGCTCCCCTTTTTATGTCTTATACTACAGTTCCGATATCCGAAAATCTTGCATGAATAGGTCTTCCTTCCCTCTGGCACCAGGGACTGGGCTGCTTCCCTCTGGCTACCGGCAGGCACCTGGAACCTGGGCTTCCCTCCAGCCCTGGCTTTGTCAGGAAGGACATCCAGAATGACATCCGGTCTAATTAGCATATTACTTTTATTATTATAGCTATCTTCCATTGATTTTAGAGAGGAAGGAAGAGAGAGAGAAAAAAAAAACCATCAGTGATGAGAGAGAATCATGGATCAGCTGCCTCCTGCACCCTCCTACACTGGGGATCAAGACCACAACCCGGGAATGTGCCCTGACAGGGAGTCAAACCTTGACCTCCTGAGTCATAGGTCAACATCAACCACAGAGCCATGCCTGCCGGGCTCTTTTTCTCATTTTAAAGGAGAGAGAATTAACACTCCAGAGGTCGACTTGCCCAAAACAACCAAATTGTGCGGGGGCAGAGTAGGGGAGTGCGGGACCGATTCCAAACATGTACTCATGAGGCCTCTGTGTTAATTGGTTCAGCCACGGGGGTGGGTGGACAGACACTGTCTCTGGCTCTTCAAGTGGCACTTCCTCTCACCTGCCATGGGAGCTGAGGAAGGTGGAGGATGGAAAGGGCCATTTGCAGTTCACCTTGGAGGGGACTTGGGAGGGGGAGGAGGGGCAGAGCTGGGAGCACCACAGACCCGGAGTGAGAGTTAGAGGCAGAGATCTGTCTCAGGAGCCTTTCTTTTTCAAGATGCACCACAAGCAATTGCCTTAAGTTGCAGGACTTGGGGCTGGTCTCGGCTGTTCTGTTCTGTGGTATGGGATCCCCTCTGCCTGGAAACTGAAGTCAGGGATTAGAGTTGGACCACCTGGGCAAACCCTTTGCATTGGACCCTGAGCCCTTTTGTGTCACATGTGACCCGAGTCCCAGGCACAGCTGATCTGTGTGTCCACAAGGGAGCTTCATTTTCTGAGTTTTCAACGTTTGCTTTCCATAATACTGTACATTCTGTTTTGTTGTTTTCTGTATCAAAAATAAAACCATTTGCTTGTTTATAATAAGGACTTGTCACAGAAGAGAGCTTGTGGTGGGGGGAGTGGCTGGAGGGAAGAGGACAGCCAGACAGCAATGACCCGCCTCCTGGACATCAGGGTGGGAGGCTGGTCATGAACATTCCACGTCCCTACTGTGGAGCTCAGACTAAGGTCTGGATTCTATAATCAGACCCTAAAAACAGACGGGATCTGACCCCAGAGCTCCTCCCAGCAGCTGCCGGAGATACTGCCAGGTTTTAATACTGTGATTTGTGCACGGGTGGGGGTGGCCTGTGGGGATCAGCCTGCTATGGGAGCTCCACTCATCCCAGTCAGACAAGCTGCTGTGGACCCACCCTTTCAGCAGCTGTTCCCACTGTGAGAGCACTGGTCCCACTGTGGGACCACCAGGGGGCAGCTCCTGCAGTTGAGTCTCTGGTCAAATGGTGGTTCTGGTCGTTTTGCCACTCAGTCACTGGGCTTTTATTATATAGGATATTCTATTGGTTCTGGGGTTTTTGTGTGTGGGTTTTTTTGTGTGTGTTTCTTTTTTTGTTTGTTTGTTTGTTTGGTGGTTTTTTTTTTTTTTTTGGCAATCCTGACTAATAAGAGGGGCTCCTGAGAAGATATACCACAAATCTTCTTCCATAATTATACAGGGGTGGACAAACGTAGAGAGGACATGAAACACAAGGATAGGCAAAAGTTGTGAGGACAAAAACATAGAGGTTATTCTATTTAATATTTATTAATTATTGTATTATTTGTATTACAGCTATAAACCTACTTTTGCCAACCTCTATACTTCTTCAACTCATTTAAAGCTTGTGAAAAACGTGAGAACATAAGCAAGTTCAGTATCCTAACTTTTATGACCTACTCCCATTATCAAACTTTATTCACTTTATTGTTTTACCAAATTAAGATAATGATTTTACCTAATTAATCAGATTGTTTACTTGGGCTAAGCTTGCCCCTCATGACAAATAACATTTATATTATAATTTGGACATCCAAACTACTCTTTTCCAAATTTTATGAATACTTTCAGATACTGAAGCATTTCAGTTATGGAATATTCATTTGGCCCTAGTACCTTTCTCATAGGCCTTCATATTGAGTGGAGTTACCCTGGGTGACTGCCAATACCACTAGCCAATTTTGGTTGGGCATTGAAGATACTTCAGAATTATGGCAAAAAATAATATCATCCTATCTAATAAAAGAGTAATGTGCAAATTAGGCATCACTCCTTCACAAAGATGGCCACCCCCATGGCCACAAGATGGCAGCGCCTATAGCCACAAGATGGAGGCACCCATAGCCGCATCCTAGCTAATAAAAGAGTAATATGCAAATTAGGCATTGCTCTGTCACAAAGATGGCCGCCCCCATGGCCACAAGATGGCAGCGCCCATAGCCACAAGATTGCCACCCTCAGAGCCACAAGATGGAGGTGCCTAGTCCGGCTCAGCCCCATCACTGAAGTGGTCAAACCTGTTAGCCAGGCAGGTGGTGGGGGAGGTGGGGGTTCCAAGGGGTGGAACAGGCAATCAGAGGGGGCTGGGGGTCCCCTGCCCTGGCCAGAGACCTTAACCAGAGGCCTCAGGCATGGGCAAGGGTGGAGCTGGTGATCTGAGGCCATGATGGTACCCTACCCAAGCATAAGGTCTGGGCCAGAGGCCTCAGGCCTGGACAGGGGCAAGGCCGGAGATCACAGGGGTCTGGGTTCTGCAGAGCCAGCGATGGAAGGGGCAGGGGCAGAGCCTGCTGTTGCAGGGGTCTGGGCACTGGTGGAGCTGGCAAAGCAGGGGTCTGGGGGTCCCCTGCCCAGGCCTGCAGCCTTGGCCAGAGGCTGCCAGTGGGGCAAGGGCAGAGCTGGTGATGGCAGGGGCAGAATCAGAGCTAGTGATCGCAGGGGCCTAGGCTCTGTGAAGCCAGTGATCACAGGGATCTTGAAGTCCCTTGTGCAGTCCTGCATCCTTGGCCAGTGGTTATAGGCCTGGGCATGGGTGGAGCTGGGATTGGAGGGGCAGGAGTGGAGCCGGTGATCAGTGTGAACTACAGAGGAAACACCTTTTCTGACTGCTCATTGTCTAAGCTCCCTGTATGCCACTGGTAATATTCTTAGTAACTTGGGTAATAAGAATCCTTAAAGTTGATCTAGGGTTTTTCCACCACACTCCTGGAGAAAACAAATGAAGGTCCACTGCTGGAGGGCTAAGAAATGTCATATCCTGCCCTAGCCAGTTTGGCTCAGTGCATAATGCCCTATGACCAAGGACATATACCTAGGTTGCAGGCTCCTCCCTGGCCGGGGCCGAGGTCAGGGCATATGCAGGAGGCAACCAATCAAAGTGTTCCTCTCACTTTGATGTTTCTCTCTGTTTTTCCCTTCTCTTCCACATTCTCTAAAAATTAATGGAAACATATCTTCAGGTGAGGATAAAAAAGAAAGAAAGAAATGTTATATCCTATGAAAGACACATCTTGCAAATGCCTAAAGAAAGTTGTCATTTTTTCATGGTGAAGGGATTGGAGTCCATGTTGATGAAAACACCTTGGTGGCTGCGGTGACTGGCAGTGACTGCAGCAGAGGCGTGATGGGGTTGGTGGCTTCCCCTAATTAGCCCAATTTCCTCCCACAAAGGGAGGCCAGACTGTGGCTTAGGCCCCGTTCCCCAAGGGGATCAGGAAACGGGCCGAAGCCATCAGTAGGATACTCCCTGAGGGCTCCCAATATGTGAGAGGGGGCAGGCTGGGCTGAGGAACGCCCCCACTAGTGCACGAATTTCATGCACCGGGCCCCTAATACATTTATATTTGTGTTGAAGGCAATTTGTGGTTAGGACTAAGAAATATCATTATTAGTAAAGTCCTTTCTTTTTTATTTTTTTTTCTAATTAGAGATCAACTCACTTTCCAAACTGCAGTTTTGCTAGGAAACAACAGTAAAATCTATAAAGAACTGCTTCTACAATGGGTACATTAGAATACATTTAACTGTGTTGATTGAAACATGACTGATTTGCAATGTGAGTATTTAAAATATGCTGAGATTGTGATATTTTTTCTGTCTCCTTTGTCCCCACGTATCTACTACCAAAAGAAGTAACTTTTCCTGAGTTGTGATGACTTAATTAAAAATCATTATACTAAGAAGATGTTAAACTGACCACAAAAGTGAAAACATTAACTCTTCTGGGCTATTGCACATCCAATTTCTACTTTTAATGATTCATATGTTTTCTAAACCTTTATGTAATTAGTATTACATAATAGATATTAAAATGTTCAAAGGACATTCATCCAAGGGGATGAAATATTTTGTAATGGCTGCAATATCAAATGAGTTCTTCAGATAATAATATTCTGTGTATCAAAGCATATATTTTCAACTTGTGCACTTTGAAATTTTGACTGGAGATATCACCTTTAATGTATGCTTAACTAGCTGCTGGGGGCTGGGAAAAATCATTACTAATTGATATGCCTTAATGACCTGAGAGCTTTCAGAGTTAGGTGAACCCAAGAGAAATGCTAAGAGATAGACATTTGATTCTAATTATTCTTGGTATATGCTGAAAGTAGACCCATTGTGACAATTATATTACTGTCAGATTGCTAGACCTCAGGTTTTCTAATAATTTGACACTATTTTCCAACACGGCCTCAGTGAATTCATGATAAGAAAAGTGAGCTAAAGGATGAGGGTGAAGAAAAGAGGGCTTCATCGAGGCCTGATGCCAGACCTCACGTTCTCCAACGAGCTTATCAGCAGAGAGGAGGGTCTGCACTGTGACTTCGTCTGCCTGATGTTCAAGCACCTGGTACACAAACCTTCGGAGCAGAGAGTGAAGGAGATCATCACCAACGCCGTTAGGATCGAGCAGGAGTTCCTCACCGAGGCCTTGCCCGTGAAGCTCATCAGGATGAACTGCACGCTGATGAAGCACTACAATGAATTCGTGGCCGACAGACTCCTGCTGGAGCTGGGTTTCATCAACTTTTTCCGAGTAGAAAACCCATTTGACTTCATGGAGAACATCTCCCTGGAGGGGAAGACGAACTTCTTGGAGAAGAGGGTGGGCGAGTACCAGCGGATGGGCGTGATGTCGAGTCCGACGGAGAACTCCTTCACCCTGGACGCCGACTTCTGAACGAACTGCTGAAGGTCTGCTCTTCGCTTGTTGATATATGTATATATATATTTTTCCTTACCAAAAGAAAAATTAGTGCCTTTACGTCTTACCTACTAGCTGCAGCATTAGCATTCGTTAATGACATCTTTAAAGCTGCAGCTACCCCAGCATGAGCCCCCATGTGTTGATGGTCTCAGCTAGAGGGAGACTGTAGACAAAGCTCCTCAGAGCCTCTGAAAGCTCCTGGCTGCGTCTGCCCAGCAGGCAGGCGTCCAGGACCTCACAATGGCTCCAAGCAGCTCTGTGGGGACATGGCGGTCTGGTCTGCAAAGCATTCAGTTCCGACCCCATGGCCCCGGGGAGCAGATTGTAAAGTTTACTCATTTGTACATAAAATTGGCACTTTACCCACCAATAAGCAAAGTTTATACTGCCTGCATCAAGGCCCTCTGTAGCCGGACTTGAGCTGGCACATCAAGCGCAAAGCATTCTATTGGCCACTGGCAGGGGCCACTCAGTTCACCAGGTGACCCAGAGAAGTCAAACTCAGCTGAGCATGTTTCTATTTTTATTTTCTTTAATGAATTGAGGTACTTTCTTTTTTTAAAATCAACTTTAACTTCAATCCTGTGCCTACTTGAGCATGAGCCAGCTTTCCATGTGGAAGCTGGGCTGTGTTTTGCATTCTGTAGTCCAGGCCCAGGATCGCGGGTTAGAGAAAGAGGGAAGGGGCCTCCTAACTCAGTCACTGGGCCCTGAGGTGCAGTAGGTGCTGACTGCCGGGCACCTGGCTCTGGGGGCATTGGCGCTCTGTATCCTTTCACTTCTCAAGCCTCCAGCTCCTTCCCCCCACACCTCCCACTCTCCCTCCCACCCCCCACCTTCAGTGAGTGTGGATGAGCCTTGAAGACTGACAGCTGGGGTCTAGGATGGGACTGTAAGTTGATTTTCAAATTGCCCTTGGACGGTGACCCGATGAAGTGGTAAAACCTGGGCTGAAGTCAGCTTTCCAGGAAGGGTTTTTCCAGAAATTGTTTGAGATGCAAGTACCAACCATTTGTTAACCGTGTGATGTCGGTTGACCACTGCCCTATACCATTGTCAGTTTTCACTATTTATTGTATAAATCGTCCACTTGGCACAATTATGTAACATCAACCCTTTCCTATCTTTTAAGTTATTGTTTATTGAAGTTCATCTGACTCTGTGTTCCTCCGCGTGTAACAAAAATAAATAAATAAATAAGTAAATAAATAAATAAATAAATAAAAAGAAAAGAGGGCTTCATGATCTCCACTTGCTATAGAGATTGCTACATCCTATATAATAAAAGGGTAATATGCAAATTGACCCTAACAGCAGAATGACTGGGAATGACTGGTCACTATGACACATACTGACCACCAGGGGGAAGATGCTCAATGCAGGAGCTGCCCCTGGTGGTCAGTGCACTCCCACAGGGGGAGCTCTATGCTCAGCCACAGGCAGGCTGAAGGCTACCAGTACAGGGGTGGTGGTGGGAGCCTCTCCCACCTCCTTAGCAGCGCTAAGGATGTCTGACTGCAGCTTAGGCCTACTCCCTGCTGGCAAGTGGACATCCCTCAAGGGTGCCAGAGGGATGTCTGGCTGCCAGCTTAGGCTCAATCGCCTGGAGAGTGGGCTGAATCCAGCAGGTGGACATCTCTTGAGGGGTCCCAGACTGTGAGAGGGCACAGGCCAGGTTGAGGGCCCCCCCCCCGTCGAGTGCACAAATTTTTGTGCACCAGGCCTCTAGTTAAACAATAAAGGGGGTGAAAAGAAACTAAACCTGAGCTTGGTAAATGATATTAATTTACTTTACCCTTACCATTTTCTCTCATGGCCTTCATGTCACAAACTTGAAAATGGGAGCAGCAGAAATCTGAAAATCAATTTGGATTGTTATTACCAAGCTCCACTTCAATAATTGGTCTGTTTAGTGTTTGCTGTGTAATTTAGACTTCTATGAGAATTGCTGCTGGAATCTGGGTTAATGTCTGATTTCCTAAAACTGGAAACTATGGTAATACTTGTCTGAATGCATTTTTTTAAATCTGCACTGATAGGCTTTTCTATTTGTTAATTTGTTTTAATAGATAAAATTTATTAACTTACTTTGACTTGTTGGAATGTGGGGAAAATTGAATATGATTTGAAAGAAAATTAAAATCTACATGTTACCTTTTATTTCTTAGGAAAGCCATTTTATTATTTTCTAAATATATCATACATTGAGGAGAGATAATTCTGTCTAATACTGGTACAAGTCTGGTTCTGGAAGAAGTACATAGTTTTATTTTAGGTTCATAATCTGAATTAGCTGAAAGTGTGAAACCACGTTAGCGCTTAAAGGGGAAGGTGTATCACTTCCAGATTTTATTCTTATAATCACCAATTATGAGTGCTCAAAGGGACCCACTTAACACTAATCCAACCTTCAAGCAATAGATAAATTATCTTGGATCTGTAATTGGTCATAATTAAGATTCTAAAAGTCTTCCATAACAAACATCAATTTAATAATGCATAATCATTGGCCTACAAAAGATAACTCTTCATGTTTCAAGACTTAGAACTTCATTAATGTGCAAATAGGTTGCTCTACCATTGATTAACTGAATAAATACATATTGAATCATATGAAAAGCAGTATAGGTTGCGTTACTTAAAATATTGATGGTCGTTATTGCCTTTACTATTTCAGATTGGCTGCATTTTCTAATGTCCTTAGCAGGAACAAAGACCCTAAAGGAAATCAATGTGAAATCAGTCTATATAATAAGGTAGTGCATGATCTTGTAGGGAAATTAAGTGGTGGGGTTCATGTAGTCAAATGGCCTTAGCAATGAGGAGTGCATAGTGAAAAAATAATAATAATAAAGGAGATGATTTGCAGATAGTTCATGTACATTATGAGTTTTTCATTTGCTTAATTGAATAACTATTTTACACAGTGGGGAGTAAATGTTGATTCATTCCCTCAATATGTAGTTCAAGTTGAATTTTTTAAGGTAGCTATTAAATGAAGCAAATTCTGTGGCATTTAACCTCAGGGGACACTACCAATGAAGAAGGGAGTCCAGGGTTGGCTTCAATGGTGGCCATTAAAGGAGTAAGGGAAAAGGTGAAGAAGACAAGGAAGGAGGGAGAGTCAATACTAGGATTAATCTTGTCACCATTTGATATCAGGAGCTCCTGGGATGTCTTCTGAGAAGCTGTATAAATAATTATACAGCTGTATAAATTTGTAACTTATTCTATTGACAGTGGATTTAGAAAAAGAAAGGGAAATAATTTATTCTCTAGCACCAATTTCTCATTAGTCAAAGTTCAGCCCATGGTGCCTTAATTTTCCATGCACTTTGGAGTTGTGCTCTAAGAAGTTCCCTGATTTCTCACACCCTGGAAAAATGGTGAGCCTCTAAAGAAGAGGATAGGATCTCTCTGGTTTGCCCATAGAGAGTAGGTCAGACTCCACATGGAATAATTTGTCTAGTTGGTAGTCAGGGCTATAACAAATGGCTAAAATCCCTGGAGACAGGAGTGCCTGAAGTGGCATATAACAAATGTCTGATACATTAGTGCAGTCCAGTTCTATTTTGTGGTTTCACTTGAACTTTACTGAATTAATTCCCCTACTGATTAAATAGTACTGATTAAGATGTTTTGATGCAGTTATAATTAATGTAAACCCTAAGAGGGAGCAAATGAAGAGCTGATGGATGTCTGTAGCAATCTAATGTACTTTCCTTCTCTAAAACTTGTCTCTCCCTTCGTTTCTTTCTGCCTCTGCCTCCCTTGCTGTGTCATTACTTTCTCTTATCTCTTTTCTACTATTCTTCCTCAGTGATCAGTCAGAGCAGCTTCCCTCATTATTTCATTCCCAAGTATTTGAAAAGATAGTTGCAACTACATTTTGATCACTCAATTATATATTTTCTATTAAGTTTCATTGTTATTTCCTCATTTTGATTCAGTCCTCAGAGAATAGTGACTCTAAGTTTTAGCTTTCAGCCTCTCTGCAAAGGAGTTAATAATCTGTAAACAGGCACTTAAATGTACAATCTAAAGAACCTTCCTATGAATTATTTTGTGAAGGGAAACTCAGCTTTGTAAGGCAAATAATAACTTCTTTATTTACCGTTGTACCAGATTTGAGTGTTTGGATTTCAAATTGGATTTTCTTAATAGAAAATGAGATAGAGAAAGTGGACTCAAATACAAGGCAAAATGTTGCAACTCTCTCTTTTCTTTTTGTTCATAATTTGAAGCTCTTTTGGAGGGAACCTACCTCCTAGAATGTTTTGGAGATCATATTTTTTTTTTTGCCATTACTCATAAATAAATACGGATTTTCTGGTTTCAGAAGCTAAACATGGTGAATTGCTTTTGTATCCTTAGTGCCCTGAGATTATATTGCAAGCTCAGGCTGTGAGAGTATTTGTGTCTAACTCTTGATTACCTTCCTGGTTTCTTGATTTGTGTTATCTCAAGGATTCTTCAATTTAAAGTATTACCATGGTTTGATAAGAGTGCAGTAGGTAGAGCTTTGTGTTCTGTGGCAGGGCTGGAGGTGTTGGGAGTGGGATATTAAAATGTGTGTGTGTGTGTGTGTGTTCATTAATTTTAGAGAGAGAGAAAGGGAGAGGGGGTAAGAAAGGGGAGAGAGAGGGAGAGAGAGAGAGAGAGAGAGAGAGAGAGAGAGAGAGAGAGAGAGAGAGAAATACTGATCTGCTGCCTCCCATATGCACCCAGACTGGGGGTCAAACCACAACCTAGGTACATGCCTTGACAAGGAATTGAACAGGTGACCTTTTCATGCAAAGGAACAACACTCAGGTAACTCAGTGAGCCACACTGGCCAGGGTAGAAGTGGTAAATTTTTTTAGGACAATTCCTTTATAAAATGTGAAAATTTTTGATAATGTTTTGGAGTTTTACTTTGCAGTTCATTTTGTGTTGGCTTTATTTAACATCAGATTTCTGATGATTTGCTTTCCACTGGCCTCTTCTCTATATTTTATTTACTGACTGCCTTGTTTCTCTTTATTTCCCCTCTTATTTCTCTTCACTCAGTGCCCACTTTTACTCTTCCTCCTCATTCATCTTCTCTTTCCCTTGACTTTTTCTATTCAGTGGACTCACTTTAATTTCCTCTCCTAATTTTTTCTACTCCCCACCTTCAAAAAACTGTCTTCTCTTTATTCCTCTCTTGATTTAGTTTTTCTTGATTACTCAAAAGAGTTTAGGCTATGGTAATTTATTTTAATTAAAGATGAGGATAGCTCTGAAATACAAAGCTATAAATTTCACAGAAGTACTTGTATAATTTTCTGAAGCAAAAGAAATTGACTTGCATTAGGGTTGAATAACTTCTATCATACAAAATTGCTGTTGTTTGATGTTTAGAAAATAAATGCCAAATACTCCATACTATTAACCATTAGTAGTTTATCTACCTTTGTGTAAATTTGGAGAGTTAAAGTGGTTTTGATTTCTTGTTCCTATCACTCCCCATATCCCAACACACACACACACACACACACATTCACATGCACGCGTGTGTGTGGCAGATGCATTTTGTGACCAAAATTCAATTTCATCACAAATAAATTGCATCCAAATTTGATAGTTCATTGCCTACTGTGAGAATATGCTCTTTTGATACTGCTTAGCGTTAAGTATGAGTGACTAAGCCCAAGGATACAAAATCTGCTACTTGCTTTTCAATTTTAGAAAGTACATGTGTTTTCAAGTGATTTAACCTTGGCCAATTTCAACCATTTCCATGAGGGAAGAATTCTAGAAAGCTTCCTTTGTTCTGTTACATGATTGTTCTGTTACATAATTGGGTAGATGAAAAGAAATGTTTAGATTGCATTTCAAAATGTTCAAAACCCCGGAGGATTGATTTTTAAGAAATAATTGTATTGAAGAGAGGCATATAGAGAGAGAAGTGCACTAAACATAAGTACAGTGCTCTATCCATTTTCAGAAAGTAACCACTACTCAGATCAAGAAACAGAACACCTTCAGAACACCACATGACCACTCATGGCCCTCCTATTCACTATGTCACAGTCACCCCAACATA
>PVJC01039540.1:0-16204 GCA_004026665.1 Murina feae | reverse complement strand
TCTGTGATTTATCTCCTATAATTGATGCTGTTCCTTTAAGGCCTGGGGTTATCTTCTATAATTGATACACTTTTCCTTTAAGGCAGCCTTCTAACTAACGAAGCCTCCTCTCCTTCTCGCAGGATCTATAATGAAACAATTGTTACTTTTACTGGTTAGGCCCGAGCTGCTCTTTCCTTCAGCTCCCGAGGATTCTATGATTGTTACATTGTTTCAAAGCTGTGTTTTGCTAGAGGCAGTTTAATCGGAGCTGAGCTGAGCGGGCGCAGCTTCACTTTCGCTCCTGCCGCAATGGAAAGGGCTGTTTACTCAGGTCCGTGAGTGGTGGCCGCCATGTTGGCTGGGCTAATTTGCATACAGCTGCTCTGATTGGCTGGTGGGCGTGGCTTACCCTGTCTCGGAGAAACGGTTAATTTTAATATTTTGCTTTTATAGAGTAGATACCCTAAGAAGCCTAGAACTACCAAACATATACACCACCTTTGTAAACATTCTTCTCATAATTAGAACTACTTCTACCATTCCAATAAAGTAATAAAGCAAAAGTAACTGTTGCAATTTTAAAATGGCACCAAAACATTCTGTAAATTAAAATAATAATTTATTATTTTTTTGTAGTGGCTCTGACAGTTCAGAATCGAATGAGTCTCAGAGTTACATTCTCAAGTTAACGTCTCAGGTATGATTGAAAATTTCTGTATATGGTATGTATATGCTAAATAGGTACTTGTCTTATCTGATTAAAAATCAGGAGGGAAAAGGTTATAGTTGTATGATTATTTTGTAGCTGTAATTGTGATTCTCTGATTATGTACCATATCTTTACATCACAGAATTCTCTATCCTTTTGACTTCTTAGCACTCTTACCTTATAGATGAAAACAGTTAATATCCAGAGAGATTAAATTCATTCTCAAAAGCTCACCACTTGTTAATGGGAGTTGGTGGCATAGCACGCATCACCTGGCTGCTAGTCCAATATTCGCTTATTCATTTACTTAACAACCATATGTTGACTTCAGCTATATGCTCTAGGGATAACACAGTGAATAAAATAAGACAAAAGTCCTTCCCTTTCATTGCTTATATTCTAGTTAGGGGATATAAAAAATTAAGATAAGTAAGTAAGATGTCATAAGAGATGATAAGTGTTTATGGAGAAGAGACTTTAGGTGGTGGAGTGTACTGAATGTGTGTGCCCCCTACCAACTATGCATGTTTAGACACTGATCCCAGTATAATGCTATTAGGAGGTGACTAAGACAGCACTCTCTTGGAACTGCTATAACAAATACCTACAAATGTGGTGGTAGCTTTGGAACTGGCTGATGGGTAGAGGCTGGAAGAGTTTTGAAGTGCATGTTAGAAAATGCTGATATTGCCAGACGGGATTTTAAAGAAGATTCTGATGAAAGTTCAGAAAGAAAAGAGGGGAATTGTAGAGAATACATAAAGGATCGTATGCAGAATGTTGGTAGAAATGTGACTGTTAAGGGTAGTTCTGATGGGGTCTCAGGCAGAAATGAGGAACATGTTACTGGACAGTGGAGAAAATGTAGTCCTTGCTATCAGCTGGCAGAGAACTTGGCCAAATTGTATTTATGTTCTAATGTTTTGTGGAAAGTAGAACTTGTGACTGATAAAAGTGGATATTTAGCTGAGAAGTGTTGGAGAAGCGGCTTGGTTCCTCCTGACTGCTTATAGTAAAATGTAAGAAGAGAGAAATGAATTGAGCAAGGAATTGCTAAGCAAAAAGTAACCAGAACATAAAGATTTAGAAAATTCTCAGCCTGTCCATATTACAAAAAGAAAAAGAAAGAAAGGTAGGGAGGGGCGGAGGGAGGAGAGAAGTCTTCAGAAGAGATAGTAGGGTGTAGAGCAAGCATGTCAAACTCAAAGGATAGTGCAGGCCAAATAAACAAGGTTTAAGTTTATGGGGCCGCAAAGAAACAAAAGCTTCAATTTTCATAGAAACATAGGTTTATTTTGATAGAGACATGCTGAATACACAGGGCTGAAATAAGTAATTGTTAACATAAAATAATAGAATATTTTAATCAAATTAATAATTTTCTTAAACATTAAATTACCAGACACTGAATAACTGCACAAATTAATAAGCATAATGGAAATAAACCTATTTTTCTTGTTCTCCGAAAGCAAAATATTTCCTGTTGCCTACACCAAAAAAGTCAGTATAAGACTAATGATGTGGCAATCTGCTACTAAAATATTTGCTGCTAGTATTAGTGGAAAAAAATGGTGCACCTATGCGTAAAGCACATAAGGGAAATGAATCCAATACGATTATAGTAATCAGTCATTAGCGAACATTGTTAATTAATAATACATTAATAATTATGTATAACAGGCTATCATAAAAAATCAGTTAGGAAATTTTTATTAAAATGTTTCTTACATATTATATTGGCTGGGCCACAAAAATATTTGTTGTGGGTCACATGTGGTCCATGGGCTGCAAGTTTGACATGTTTGGTTTTTATAAGGAGACCAGTGGCCCGGTACACAAATTCTTGCACATTGAAAGGAAATTAATTAGAAGAAATGTTTTAATATTGCTATTCACCCTTTCTCTATAATAGAAGTGTCAACCAAATTCATGATCAACAGTGACAGATCAAAGCACACATGTGTGATTGGCCACAATGAGAGCTTTATTTGTATTGTGCATGTGTGAGTCAACTTAGCCTTTTATATATAGAGAATAAACTTGCTTAATTAGACCTGCTTTCTGATTTAGCTAAACTTTTTCCAGCCCAGTGAAGCACCCCAACTTCTCTTTCAGGCAGTTGTCAGCAACATAGCAGTAAATATCAACCCAAAGCAGATTTTTATTGTAGATCACACAGGGAGAACAAAGGGTAAAATATTTAACTATAGTTTGACTATATTCTGTGCAGTGAGAAAACCTGAAGTCATTTTCAAGGTTCACCATTTCTTACTACTTTTCAGTCAGGTCAAGTTTCTAAACTTTCTAAATCTCTGTTTTCTGGCTATTGAAAAGAAAAGAAAATTCCACCGAGTCTCCTATCTACCTACTCCAGGACTTCTGTGAGGATCAAATGAGATGAGGCACAGGAAAATGTTTCACAGACATTTGATTAAAGTGTAAAATGTTTCCACCTGGCTATAAAGCAAGTCGTGTTCCTGGGCTGAAGAAACTCCAAGGAGGCTAGTCACTAGGGAGAAGCCAGGCATTGCTACCTGACATCATTACCTAGTGCCCACAGTAACTGTTTCTGGGCTGGGCTGTGGACGCATTTTGTACCATGGGGTCTTGGCAGCGTCAGCTGTGATTTGGTGGGCTATTGCTCTGGGATGGTGGCGGGGCCTGTGTCCCACTTGGGGAAAGCTGAGGGTTGTTTTGTGGGTGCCAGATCCACAGTGCTGTTTCTTTGTAAATGGCCAGTGCATGTCACAGCAGCTCCTGCATTAAGCATCTGCCCCCTAGTGGTCAGTGCATGTCATAGCAACCAGTCAGTCGGACACTTAGCATATTAGCCATAGATAGATAGATAGATAGATAGATAGATAGATAGATACATAGATACATAGATACATAGATACATAGATACATAGATAGATAGATGAGTGTGGATGTGAACCACAGAACTAATCAGCCACCTCGGCAGGATATGGCCAGTTTGAACTGAAGGGGATAGGGACAGGACAGAGTAAAGGAAGGCTGTCAGTAGGATACTATAGAGTTTTTTCATGTGTATGTGTGCTGTTCTTCATAACAAGATTTAAAAAAGGGGGGGGGGCCTGGAGGTAACTAAGAGTTTATCAGGTTTTAGAGCAGACAGCCTCCACCTAGGTTTTAGGGCAGACAGCCTCCAACAGAGACCATGGAGGTAAGCCACCTAGAGCTAGAGCTGTGGTATGGGCAGGGCCCCAACAGAGAGCCAGGCATGAGCAGCACTCTGCCAAGCTGTAGAAGTGATGTTGTCACGCCAGTGGGTCCAGAAGCCAGAACATGAAGCTAGAGAGGAGTGTTCTTGAGCATAAGATCTCACTGAATTTTGCCTTGCTATGTTTTGAGCTTGCTTGGGACCTGTCACCTCATCCTTCTTTCCTGTTTCTTCCTTTTGGAATGAGAATGTCTATCCTAGGCCCTTCTCACCATTGTGTTTTGGAAGTGCATAATTCAGTTGGTTTCAGAGGTTCACAGCTGGAGAGGAACTTTACCTCAGGAGGAATGATACCTTGAGTCTCAGCCATATCTGATTTAGATGATATTGAGACGAGACTTTGAACTTTAAAGTCCATGGTGGCATGAGTCAAGACTTTTGGGGTTGTTGAGATGAAATGAATGTATGTTGCATGAAAGAAGGACATGAATTTTGAGAACAGAGGTAGACTGCTGTGGTCTGAATATTTTTCCCTGCCCCCAAATGCATATATTGAAATTGCAATACCCAATATGATGGTGCTAGAAAGTGGGGATAGGAAGGGCCTTTTGGAAGGTGACTAGGTCATAAAGGCAGAGCCCTCATGAGTGTAATAGTGCCCTATAATACAAACCCAGAGAGTTCCATTGCCCCTACTTGACAATGCAACAAGAAGTGTACAACTCAAAAGAGAGCTCTCACCTGACCATACTGGCACCCTGATATCAACCTTCCAGCCTCCAGAACTATGATAAATACATTTCTGTTATTTATAAGCCACCCAATCTGTGGTAGTTTGTTATAGCAGCCAAACTGACTTAGACAAATCTTGTATTGGTGTTCTATCACTGAGTAAAAAATTACCCCAACATTAGCACTTAAAACAACAAACATTTATCATATACTTTTTGTAGGTCAGAAATGCATGAGTGGCTTAGCTGGGTGCTTTTGAGGTCTCTCAAAGGCTACAGTGAAGGTGCTGGTCAGGCTGTGGTCTCACATGAAGGCTTGACTGAGGGAGGATCACTTTTCAAGTTCACTCACATGGTTGTTGACAAGACTCAACCTCTCCCAGACTGTTAGACTGAGGGCCTCAGTTTCTTGCTGACTGTTGGCTGAAAGTCTCCCTTGGTTCTTGCCATGTGTGCTTCTCTGTAGGGTGGCTCACAACACCTAATTGGCTTCCATCAGAGTGAGCAAGCAAAAGAGCAAGAGAGGCACACAGGAGAGAAGCAACAGTATCTTTGCAGCCTAATCTCAGAAGCAGAATCCCATCACTGTTGCCATATTCCATTCATTAGAAGTGAGTTACTAGATTGAGCCCGCCCTCAAAGGGAGAGGATTATAGAAGGGCATGAATGCTAGGAGATGAGGATCATTAGAGGCCATCCTAGTGATTGTCTACCACAAATATCAAAGCCATAACTTTGAGTTGACCTTTGCCTTAAGGCTATATTGAAGCCAGTCTTCAAATTCTCAAATTGGGGCCTCCATTTTCCCTCTCAATTCACTTCTTTTGTACAAATATTTTTTGAGCTAATTTCTCTCTTGTAGCAACTTATCCAATGAAGTGAGCAACAACCAACTTACATTGTAAACATTCTGCCTCAAAATCTCTGTGTCCAATGACTCAGGTCTGTTAGGTACATTTTCTGTCTTTCACAGTCCCAGGAGACAGTTTTACTAAATGCATCACTTCTACATAACTGCGCCACTATTTGTCTAGCTTCCTATAACAGTTTCTACACCACCTGTTGTTAGCCAGTCACAAAGCCAATGATTGTCAGATTTTAGGTTTTTATTAGGACAGTATCATACTTCTAGGTATCAATTTCTATATTATTCATATGCTATTGCATTAAATCCTCTACTTCCTTATATATCTTCTGTCTGTCTCTTCTGTAGTCATGAGTGAGTATGGAAGGCTCAAACCTGAGATTGCAGCAAAGAAAGTAAGAGTTTATTTCAGGAAGTGGCCCTTGCCTGGAGGCAGGTGAGCTAATGCTCAGACCTGGCTCCCTAATGGCTTCCAAGGGATGGGTTATAGAGGAGAGGGAAATCATTAATCATGACAATTAAGGCATTTAGGGCTGTGGTCAGGGTTGTGGTCTCTACTGATTGGTCAGTGATAGGGGAAGAGATAGTTGATCAGTGCATCTGGCCCTGTTGTCATCCATGGCTTTGTCTGGTTTCACCAATTTTATGGGCCTGGAGCTGAAACACAGTTGTGGTCTAGGTGTTATCTTTAGTTTGACAGAAACTCTGTCTCAGGGGTTAACAGACCCATTTAGGGTCAACAGACCTGAGGTTTTGTTCCTAACATTATTTGATGCTGGTCAGAACCTCAGTATCCTCAGGGCTTAATGATTAGGGGACTACACCTGCAAGGGAGAGGGAGGCAGGTGAGTCAGGGTGCTGGGTGAGACAAGTTTGACTCAAAAGAAAGCAGAAAAAGTCATAGTAAAGAAATGAATTTTCTGCGAGGTTACACTGACTAGTGTCCTTTCATTTCACCTTGCAGAACGCCCTTGAAAATTTCTTGCAATGCAGGTCTAGAGGTCACAAACACCCTCAGCTTTTGTGTTTCCGGGAATGTCTTCATTTCTCCCTAATTTTAAGGACTATTCTGCCCATTTTTTTTTCCCTTTAAGCACTGTGAATATATTGGCACACTGTCTTCTGGCCTCCAAAGTTTCTGATGAGAAATTCGCTAATGATCTTACAGAGAATCCCTTGCATGTAACCCTTCTTGCTGCTTTGAAAGTTTGGTTATAATGTGTCTTGATGTGGGCTTTTTTATTGCAGATATGTTTTTAATGTCTTTTAAATTTAAGTATAGTTGGTATACAATATTATATTAGTTTCAGGTGAGCAGCACAATGATTTGACATTTATATACCTTACAATGCAAACTTATCACAGTATTATCTATAATAATAAAAGCATAATATGCTAATTAGACCGGACATCCTTCTGGACAACCTTCCAGATGAATTCGCGGTGGCAGAGGCCAAGCCCCTTGCACAAATTTTGTGTATTTGGGCCTCTAGTTGATTATATTCCCCTTGACCTTTTTACCTATCCTTCCAGCCCCCTTCCATTTGACAGTTATCAGTTTGATCTTTGTTTCTATAAATCTGTTTTGTTTCATTTGTGAAAGGTTCAGAGTGGGCTGGGGTCACGCACCTGTGACATGAGGCTGTATCAAAAGGCTTTTATTTCAGGCGTCTGGTGCAGATGGGCTGAGTCAGACAATAAAAGGAGTCAGTGGAGAATGAAGGGAGAGGCAGATTTTTACTACTCCTTGCTGGTTGCAAGCCGTTCTGCTGATGTAAGGGTCTGGTCCATCCTTGGTTCCTCCCATGCCAGGTGTCTTCTGGTTATCTGGGCTATGCCATGCTCAAGGCTGCAAGCTTTCTGCAAGGTATCTGCTAAGCACATTAAGTTTTCTCTGCCTCGTTTTATTCTCTTTAACCCTTTCAGTTTGTTCATTTGTTTTGTTTTTTAGATCCCATATATGTTAAACTTATGATTAACTGTCTGATTAACATCATTAAAATCATACTACCCAAACTAATCTACAGATTCAATATGATCCTTACTAAAACACCAATGGCATTCTTCTCAGAACTAGCACAAATAATCCTAAAATTTATAGGGAATTAGTGTGGAGTTTTTATTTCATCTTTCTTGGAGTTCATTAATTTTCTTGGATGTTTACATCCATGTCTTCCATCAAATTTGGGAAGTTTTCAGCCATTATTTCTTAACTCATTGATGTTTCTGGTTGCTGGCTCTTCCAGTTCTTAGGCTGAGTATATGAGGCAAAAAACAAAACACAGGAAACTACTTAATGTCATGTTGTTCCTCTGCTCCTCAGATCACTCACCAGTTTACCTTCTTTTTTACAACTTTTAGAGCATCTTATATTTATTTTGTATATAATACCCAGTGTTTTTAGTTGTACTTAGAGGAATAGGAAAAGTACTTCATCTTCTTACAGATGGAAGCCTCAAGATAATTTTATGTCTGCATATATACTGTCTTTAGTGTGTTGATTAAATGTTGAGTTTTTTAATTCATGTTTATTCTTTTTTTAATGTTTTTATTGATTTTAGAGAGAGGAGAAGGGGGGGAGAGAGAGAAACATTGAGGTGAAAGAGAAACACCGATCAGCTAGCTGCCTCCTGCACGCTCCCCACTGGGGATTGAGCCCAAAACTTGGGAATGTTGAATTTAAATATTATTCTTTTACCTAGATAAATGCTAAGAAAAAACATCTGAGAACAAAGAAGGAAAGAAATTTTACCCTAGCAAGCCGTCAAAATGCCAGAGAAGAGCGAGAGGTAAATAAGTATCCATTGATCTGGTTGTTAGCAGCTTCTGAAAAAAATGTTTGCAAGAAAATGGCAAGTTATTTCCTCTTACACTTCCCATTCCCTAATTTTTCCTCAGGAAAAGTTAATGATTAAATATTTTCTCATCTTATTCACTGTTTATAAAAGTACAAAAGAACCTTGACAGATGAGAGGTTGGTCTTATTAGGTGTGATATTTAAATTTCAATTATACTTACCTTACTCAGAAAATTATTTGAGTCATCTGACAAAAATGCATCCAGGATAGCAAAAAATAAATTAAAATTAAGAAAAATTAAATGGGAATACAAAAGTATAGATAGTGTGGGGAGATTAGCTTCCACTGTGGCAAAAGGGGAGCTCTGCAGACCCATTCACTAGCAAAAGTGGGTGAGAACTATTAAAAACAAGACAAAAAGCAACATTTAAACAATGAGGTTCAAAGATTTCTTCCACAAAGAAGTCAGAAAGCAGGAGGCCGGTGTTGCCCCCGAGAGAAAGTAAGTGAAAGCTAACGAGTGTGGCATTCCCTAGTTCTCGGGGTGTAGCCCCTGAGTTCAGTTGTACTTTTCAGTTACACTGATGAGGTCATCTTTATTCCCAACTCTGAAATATTTTATACTTTTGTAGTTTTTATACTTTCCCATGTTTGGAAGACTACATGCCAAACTCACCATTGATTATATCTAGAATATGGAAACACGTTCACTTTTCACTGCTTGCACCTCTGTTGTTTGAATTATGCAATATGTTATTGTAATTTTCTTATAATTTGTAAGAAGATACCCCAAAAAAGAATATTATTTCTAATGGATTCAGCTACTCATCAATGAACAAGTTGAGCCTTTTGGTCAAGATTAAGGGAGGACTGAGGAGTATTTCATGGGGACAGTGTTTCAGTTTGGGAAGATGAAAGAGTTCTGGAGATGGGTGGTGGTATTGGTTGTACAACAGTATAAACATACTTAAGGACATTGAACTCTACACTTAAAAATGGTTAAAATGGTAAATTATATGTTTGGTGTATTTTATCACACACACATGAAAGATTAAGGGATGATTTAAACAGTGAATTTACACTGGCTGCTATGTGGTTGAGCTAAAGACTAAAATCAAACACACACAATTAGGGAAAACACACTCAATAATGGGACATTTTAAACACTGAACATTTTATAACAAGTCTTTATTTGTTATAAACACGCTGCCTGTCTGTCATCCCAACATTCCTTTCCCCAATGCAACGAACATTTACACACTGATATACTATGTTACTGTTGGCAGAAACGATTCAATATGGATTTCTAAAATTAAAATAACAAAAATAACATCTCTAGAAATGGCCTAAGAACATACAGCAAATGAAAAAAAAACATATTTATGAAAATTTATAACTTGGTTAAAAACGAACAGTGAAAGTCTGTGGTGTTTGAATCAACATTTCCTGCTCCCCTCACCTTCCTCTCTCCTCCCTTCCCCTCCCCACTCAATGAGACTCAGACTATAGACAAGTGCAGCCCAGACACAGGGCCTCCTCTCTCCACAGATACCAGTCAGAGAGCTGTCTTCGCAGGAAGATTATCCTGTCTCCAATACTGAAGCTATATTCCAGGTGAATGCAGCCCAGAAATGGGGGTCCCTCCTACGCAGACCCCATTCATGAAAAAGAGGCTCTACTTTGGGTGCCACATCACTGAGAATAATTTTGGCCCTAATTGCCCTTGCTTTGGCTCATCAAGTGGTGGTTCCACACTGGAAAAGGCGAATTTAGAGAAGACCAGAAACTACTGCCCTCTTCCCACCTACAGCTCAGCTCCTAAAGTGAGGTACCACTGAGAGAAGGTCATTGTTCCCATCCCCAGCTCCAGAGACACTCAGGTCAGAACCTTTGACTTGGGGGAGAACCAAATGAAATAGACAGCTCCTAATCTCTCTCTCAAACAAGTGACTTAATTTGCAATAGGTCCTGGAGAAATTCAAGTTTCAGGGCATTCTCAAAATCAATACAAGTATGGTAAAGGCATTGGGAAGGGATTGGTAGGTTCATTGGAAATATAGGCTAGTGGTAGGCCAGCTGGTTTGCCAAAGAGAACTGGGGAAAGAGGCAGCTGGAAGGAACCCACCTGGGGTCAGAACAAATCTCAAACACTGACCTCAGGAACTATGCCTTCAAAGGAACACATTTGATTGGATTGGCCTGTACAACAATATATGCCCTAGGGCATTGTTGAAAACTGTAAAGCTAATGGCCAGAAATGAGTGGAACTTAATTGCTGGCTGTGGTCAGGGAAAAAGACCAAGACTATCCTGCCAAAACCACTGCCATCCCAGGGTGAATACCCAAGTCTGCACCCCTGAGGAGCAAAATCAGGAGCTTAACACTGCAGGTGGTTAAGGGGCTGCACTAAAATAATGCAGCCCATCACCAAAAAAACAAATTCTCTAATTGGTCTTAATGTATTAAGTCATTTCTGGAACTCAAACCAAGGTAGATGTGTTTGGGAGCTTGCTTTTATTTTATTTTTTGTATATAGCTGTTGTAAGACACATTTATTTAGTTCTCTTAAACATATCCACATAGTGTTTTCCCTCATAAATATCTATGGGGATTTTTCACCGTTCTTGATTGAAGCTTTTAAAATTGTTATGAAATCATAATCCACATTTAATGTTGGATTTTCCAAATGGAAAACATCTCATCATTTTGTCATTTCAGAATGTTGCATATATTCTAAATAAATGAATGGGAGTTCTTAGTCATTGATCCTGAAATTTATTTTCTTTTGACAAAAAGGCTTGAAAATGTCATCTTAACTGAAGTGAACATCTGAGGACGGATCAAATTTATGCTCTTGATTATTTTAATGGTTTGCTTATAAGACATCAAAACATCCCAAAATAATAGTAGTAAATTATTTTTAAAATACTTTAGTTAACTTCATCTCCTATTAGGACTCATTTAATGAATTTTGAAGACTTTCAGCACAAACAATTACAGATTCCTATGATTAAAATTTGTAGATCACATTCATAGGAATATTGGCCTGGTGGTTTTCTATGGAATAAACGTAATAATTTGTTATGGTTCATAGCATCATTTCAATCCAGGGAAGAGGGCTAAAAATGTAGACATTTAAGAGTTCATCAAATCAAGTCCTATCAGTGATTTTCTTCAGCCTAATTTTAACCCTATTTCTCTAAATTCTAGTCTAAACTAATAAAAGCATAATATTGAAATTAACTGTCCCTTTGGGATGCCTAAGCCACGCCCACCAGCCCATCAGAGCAACTGTATGCAAATTAGCCCAGCCAAGATGGCGGAGGCCGTAGCCCCGGAAAAGCCTCACACGGCACCGGGGTCCAGCAAGGCAGATGGAAGACCTCTACCTCAGGGAGCCGGGAAGGGAGGAGACCTGGCCCATGGCTGCAACCGTGGGACAGGGGGAGGAGCCAGCTGGCCTGTGGTTGCGTGGATTCCAGGCAGCAGCTGTGGGGATGGGGGTGGTGTAGCCTCCATGTGTGCCTGTGCCTCGGCCATGGGTTCCAGGCAGGCAGCAGGGCAGCCGTGGGGGCGGGGGGAGCGAGCCAGCCCCGGCCCCCCGAGGCTGAGGCCTGGAAATAGATTGATAAGCTTCTGTGTGTGTCTGTGATCCAGGCTACTGAAGCTGTGTGACAGAAGCTGTGCCATTGGCGGTCCCCGAATGAAGGGGTGGATAGTCCAGAAGTGGAGGTGCTCCTGCTTTGCAGCTGCAGATTCGGGGCTGTATGGGCAGCTGCCACCTGACTGGGGCTGAGCCCTGAGCTGAGCGTTAATGCCCCCTCTCCATGGAAGCTTTAATGAGGGAAGGAGGGCTGCTCCCTCTGTCACACACACCGCTTCCAGGGCCAGTTCTCTGGCTGACTCCATTTTCTCTGCCACAGGGGCAGGGGTCTCCTGTGAGAGGCCCCTGTCTTCCTTCAGAGCTGGGATGAACCCGCAGGAGCCAGGAGAGGGAGACATGGGCAGGGGGCAGGCAGAGGGAGCAGCAGCCAAGGAGAGTTTGGGGGGAAGTAACCAGGTGGGGGAGGGGTGGAGCAGGATGGAGGGAAGAACTTTATAAAAGAGTCAGTGGACAGCAGAGTTAAAAAAAAGAGGATGTATGAGTGAACTGTAGGGCCTATAATGAAAACAAGTATAGTTGTTTACTGGGGACAGATTTTAAAAGTAGAAGTCAGAAAAGAAAAAAAGATAAATGATAGTGGATAATTAAGCAGGTAGATAGATAGGTATTAAAACAGTGGAAGTAAGAAGAGAAGAATGTATGGCAAAGGTAGGATGAGAGAAAAAGAGAGGGAAGAAATGTTATAAAGCGGGAGCTGGTAGAGCTTAAAAGGAGAATGAGAAGAAGGAAGGAATGGGGGAGGGATCAAAGCAGGTCAGAGGGAGGAAGTGAAGAAAAAAAATTAAAGTGGGAAGGAAGGAAAAGGGGAGGGTGGGCAGGGGTAAAGATAAAGGAAAGAAGGAATGTGGGAAGGGAAGGAGGGTAGTAGAAAAATGGGAAGAATGATGATGGAACAGAAGTAGGAAATAAAGAGGAAAGAAAAGTTTATAAATGATGAGTCAGTAGGAAAAGTGTTACATAAAGGAGAAAAATTGTGTGAGAGGAAGAAGCCAATAAGGAAGTCAAATACAATTGTGCGTGAAGGTGATAAGATTAAAAAAGAAAGTTAATAGGGGTGACCAGGCCGGCAGGGGAGGGCAGTTAGGGGGATAAGGCAGGCAGGCAGGCAGAGTGGTTAGGGCAGGCAGGCAGGTTAGTGGTTAAGAACCAGAGGTCCTGGATTGTGAGAGTCTCCAAGAACTCCATATTGGAGAGGGTGCAGGTTGGGCTGAGGGACCCCCCCCCACACCCCCCGTGCACGAATTTCATGCACTGGGCCCCTAGTGATTATATAATATTAGAGGCCTGGTGCACAAAATTCGTGCACTCAGGGTGAGGGGATCCCTCAGCCCGGCCTGTGCCCTCTCACAGTCCTGGAGCCCTGCAATCGGTTGCCCCAAAGGAGTCCCTGCCCACCCTTCAGGGCTCTGGGATGGATCACCCCTGCAGAGGGAGGCCCTGCCCACCCACCACAGCTCACTGGTCGGTGGCCTGGGTCTCCCTCTGTGGGGCGATGGCTGGGCCCCCCAACCAATCGCATCACACACACCCCTTGGCTGGCCTGGTGCCATTGGGTGTCAGCGTGGTCATCTGGATGGTCATTCTGCTGTTCAGCCATTTGGTCAATTTACATAATTATGCTTTTATCTATATAATAAAAGGGTAATATGCAAATTGACCCTAACAGCAGTACCACTGGGAATGACTGGTCACTGTGACACATACTGACTACCAGGGGACAGACGCTCAATGCAGGGGCTGCCTCCTGGTGGTCAGTGAGCTCCCACAGGGGGAGCTCTGCTCAGCCACAAGCCAGGCCAACAGCTTCCAGTACAGTGGTGGTGGTGGGAGCCTCTCTCGCCTCCTCAGTATGCTAAGGATGTCCAACTGCAGCTTACACCTGCTCCCCGCTGGCAAGTGGACATCCCCCAAGGGCTCCTGAGCTGCAGGAGGGATTTCTGACTGCCAGCTTAGGCCCAATTCCCAGGGGAGCGGGCCTAAGCCAGTAGGTGGACATTTCTGAGGGGTCCTAGACTGTGAGAGGGCACAGGCCGGGCTGAGGGACCCCCACAAGTGCACAAATTTTTGTGCACCAGGCCTCTAGTTACATATATGTGTGTGTGTGTGTGTGTAATCTAATAAATAGTAATATGCAAATTAATCATCTCTCCGGGATGCCTAAGCCATGCCCACCAGCCAAGCCACACCCACCAGCCAATCAGAGAGGTTGCAAGCAAATTAACCCAGCCAAGATGGCAGCCGGCAGCCATGGAGCTAGAGTAAACAGCAGGCTTCCGTTGCAACTGCCTGCCTAGGCTGGCTGAGCCTCTGCTCATAGTAACAGTGTTTCAATTATAGAAGCCATGGCGCTGAAACAAACAGGAGGCTTCCTTAGCTGCCTAGGCCTTGGCTCAAAGCAACAGTGTTTCAATTATAAAATTTAAAAAACCCCAGAAACCTGATTCCAGCCAGCCTCGCTGGGACCTTGGGTCAATGGGAGTTATGGGCAGCCTGAAAGCCTGAAAACGGCTCTCAGCCCCTCACCCAGGCTGGCCACGTACCCCAGTAGGGACTCGAACCCTGAAGGGACTGTGAGCAGCCTGAAAATGGCCCTCAACTCCTCACTCAGGCTGCCCAGTCACCCCAGTAGGGACCCAAAACCTGAAGAGACTGTGGGAAGCCTGAAAACAGCCCTCAGCCTGTCACCCAGGCTTGCCACACCCCAATGGGGTGAGGGTCCACACTGGGGGGCTTGGCCAGCCTACAAACAGCCATCAGCCCCTCGCCCAGGCTGGCCAGGCATGCCAGCAGGTGGACATCCCCTGAGGGGTCCCAGACTGTGAGAGGGCACAGGCCAGGCTGAGGGACCCCCCGAGTGCACAAATTTTTGTGCACCGGGCCCCTAGTGTATGTGTGTGTGTATGATATTGCTACTTTTAACTTTAATTTTTTATAGAATACTAGAGGCCCGGTGCACAAAAAAGTGTGCACTCCGGGGGTTTCCTCAGCCCAGTCTCTGCCTTCTCGCAGTCTGGGAACCCTCGAGGGATGTCCACCTGCTGGCTTAGGCCTGCTCCCCGGGTGATCGGGCCCAAGCTGGCAGTCAGACATCCCTCTGGCTGCCTGGGAGCCCTTGGGGGATGTCCACTTGCTACCAGGGAGCAGGCCTAAGCTGCAGTCGGACATCCTTAGTGCTGCTGAGGAGGCAGGAGAGGCTCCCACCACCACCACTGTACTGGCAGACATCAGTCTGGCTTGTGGCTGAGCAAAGCTCCACCTGTGGGAGCGCACTGACCACCAGGGGCAGTTCCTGCATTGAGCGTCTGCCCCCTGGTGGTCAGTGTGTGTTATAGTGACCAGTCATTCCCAGTGGTACTGCTGTTAGGGTCAATTTGCATATTACCTTTTTATTATATATTTATTATATATTACCCTTTTATTATATAAGATAGAGGCCTGGTGCATGGGTGGAGGCAGCTGGTTTGCCCTGAAGGGTGTCCTGAGTCTGGTTTGCCCTGAAGGGTGTCCTGGGTCCTGCTGGGGTACCTGGCCAGCCTGGGTGACTGGCTGATGGCTGTTTTCAGGCTGGCCACACCTCCTTCAGGGAGGGAACTCTTGCTGGGGTGCCTGGCCAACCTGGGTGAGTGGCTGATGGCTGTTTGCAGGCTGGCCATAGCTCCTTAAAGTATGGAATCCCTGCTGGGGTGCCTGGCCAGCCTGGGTTGAGGGACTGATGGCTATTTTCAGGCTGGCCATATCCCCTTCAGGGAGGGGGTCTCTGCTGGGGTGCCTGGCCAGCCTGGGTGCAGGGCTGATGGCTGTTTGCAGGCCGGCCACAGACCCCAGCCACCCAAGCTCCCAGCGAGGCTGGCTGGAAGCAGACATCTGGGGTTTATTTATCTTCTATAATTGAAGCTTTGTTGCCTTGAGCAGAGGCCTCAGCTGGCCTAGGCAAGCAGCTTCCTCCATCGCTGGAGCAATGAAGCCTCCTGTTTGTTCTAGCTTTGTGGCTGCCGGCCGCCATCTTGGTGGGGTTAATTTGCATATAGTAGCTCTGATTGTCTGGTGGGCGTGGCTTGGGATGTAGTAGAGTGACACCAATTTATATATTACTCTTTTATTAGATTAGATTTTTCTTTTTTCTCCCTTTAATAATCTTTCAGTTGTTACATTTTCTCCCATTTTTATACTATGTCCAATTTTTTTTGCTACCAATCAATTTTACATACAAAGGGATTTTATTTTACTTTTTTTTTTATTGATTTTTTTACAGAGAGGAAGGGAGAGTGATAGAG